>PVIA01007111.1:0-87749 GCA_004024845.1 Tonatia bakeri | reverse complement strand
TTTTTTTTTTTTGAGAAATCAGCTGATATTCTTATGGGAACTCCTTTGTAGGTAACTCTCTCCTTTTCTCTTGCTGCTTTTAAGATTGTCTCCTTATATTTAATCTTGGGTAACTTAATTATGATATGTCTTGGTGTGTGTTTTCTTGGGTCCAACTTCTTTGTCATTCTCTGAGCTTCCTTGATTTCCTGGGAGTCTATATCCTTTGCTAGATTGGGGGAGTTCTCCTTCATTATGTTTTCAAATAAGTTTTCAATTTCTTGCTCTTCCTGTTCTCCTTCTGGCACCCCTATGATTCAGATGTTGGTACATTTAAAGTTGTCCTGGAGGTTCCTAAGCCTCTCCTCATTTTCTTGAATTCTCATTTCTTTATTCTGTTCTGGTTCAATATTTATTTCTTCCTTCTGGTCCAAACCATTGATTTGAGTCCCAGTTTCCTTCCCATCATGGGTTGTTCCCTGTACATTTTCCTTTATTTCATTTTTTATAGCCTTCACCCTTTCCTCTATTTTGCAACCATACTCAACCATTTCTGTGAGCATTCTGATTACCAGTGTTTTGAAGTATGCATTGGATGAGTTGGTATCTCTTCATCACTTAGTTGTATTTTTCCTGGAGCTTTGATCTGTCCTTTCATTTGGGCCATATGTTTTTGTCTTGTAGCACCTATTATGAAATAAGTGATGGAGCCTTAGGTATTTGCCAGGGCAGGGCAACCAACATTGCTGCTTCGTGGTGCTGTATGTAGAGGAGGGGTCTGAGAGGGAACAATGCTACTTGCTCAGCTTTTGGCTGGTTTTTAGTCTCTTCCCCCACTACCCACAAACAAATTGGATCCTTCTGGGGTTGATTCCCGGGTGGGTGGTTTTGTGTACATGCTAGGACCTTGTAGGTCTCTCCAATGAACTCTCCTGTGAGGCTGGGAATTTCTCTTGCCACCTCAACCCCCACAGGTTTTTTCAGCCAAAAGTTTTGAGGCTTTATCTGCCCATGTTGGAACCCTGGGTTGTGTGGTCTTTCTTGCTCCCCAGTAGTTCCTCTTGGTTTACCTGCACACAAATGTGGGACTGCCCGGTCCACCAGCTGCCACCTTGCCCACCCCAGTCACCCAGCCACTGCCTTATCATGGGTCCTCTCCACCCACTCTGACTGCCCATCTCCACCCATCCTACAAGTCTGTGTGAATGTTTCTTTTTTAACTCCTTGCTTGTCAGACTTCCATACAATTCAGTTTTCTGGCACTTCTGGTTATTTTTTGTTTTTAAATTTGTTGTTGTCCTTCTTTTGGTTGTGCAAGGAGGTAAAGTATATCTACTGATGCCTCTATCTTGGCCAGAAGTCTGTAAGGCATTGTTGTTGAATAAACCAGTTATAGTTCATTAGAATATTGTCTCCCCTCTAAACTGAAAGCTTTGACAGAGCAGTGACCCAGCATATATAGGGGACACTCTATAAACCTTTGTTGCCTGAAAGAATGTGCAAAGGAATGAATGATAGATGATAGTTCATTGGCCCTTCTCTTGTCACCTGGTGAAGCAGGCTCAGAGAAGCTGTATATGGATTGATTTCAGAATAAATGTTATCTTTGCTGGAAGAACAGAAAGTATGAGAAAATTCAATTCTGAATGATTAAAAGGATGGAAATGGGTGGATCTATAAAAGGAGCTCCTTTCATGTGGGAAATCAATTCATATTGTTTTTGATCAGTGAAATGGAGGAGTAGCAGTTCTAGCCACACACACACACACACACACACACACACACACACACACACACACACATTGTCAGTAATTAGAATAGGGTCCAGGATTTTATAAGAGGGAGAAATAAAATTGGCCAAGAGTGGTGATATTGATATTGTTAAGTGATCAGGGAAGTGTTCTGAGTCTGAGGCAGAAGAAGAAAGGAGGAACATAAATTTAGAGATATAGAAGGGCAGAGAAACCCTTGGATAGGTCAAACTTTACAAATATTCTCCACATTTTTATCTTCATGTACTCTTCCTCCTGTCTACCCCCCACCAAAAAAAGCCAAAGCCAAAGCCACATGTTATTGTTAGCCTAAAATAAAGAATTAGACAAATCTAAGAAGTAGCGAAGAAAGAAAAATAAATTTTAATAAATTGAAAGTTGAACACAAGTTGTATGAAAATAGCTGGTATTTAACTATATTTAGAAATACTCCAAAATATTTTCTAACAAATTCCCAAATGTGATTAATGATATAATTGGTAAGAAGTTTGTAGTTTCTGTCAGAGGGGCCAGTGTTGTCTAACATGTATTAAACCTACAGTTTACCAGGTGATGTATTTTTAATCCTTCCACAGCACTAAGAAGATAGTGTTTTTCCTGTTAAAAGAATCAGAGTGGTTAAAGCTTTCCCAAGTTCCCTCATGAGTAAGTGGAATTTCAAACACAATTTTAACTAACCTAGAGCCCAGGTTCTTTTTACAACAGCATGTGCTTCCCAGTAAGGGTTTCAACTTTATTTTAACATGATGTTCCTTTTGGAATTAATGTTATTAAGGGGCAAAATGCATGAGGCTGAGCACATTTTTCTGGCTTTTATGAGGATCAAACAATTGGATTTCCTCATTCCTATTATTTAGTTCTCCATATGCAGACTCACAATATTGATCTACAGGAAAGCTTGTGTTTTCTGTTGTCATGGTACACTTCCCAGAAACACAGTATAATGTGTTCTCTTTTGAAAACAATTGATAAGTTTCACATTGAGCAGAAACATTTCATTTCCCAAGCCATTTATCTACTCATCATAAAAGGAATTTTAATACTATGTTGGTTTTGGTAGTCCAAGTCCATTTCCTTTAGTGGATTTTCTTTTATTAATACTTTTCTATTTAAATTCTGATCTCAAGAAGTGTCCATTAATTATGTCTGGGAGCAATTCAGCTGTTTTTTTTTTTTCTTGGAAATGGGAAATCTGGTAAATGCTTTGTACTTCTGCTTTGTCAAAAACATTTATACTTAAAAACTGCATGGGAAAATGTAATGGCACTTCGTAAATTTCATATAATTCAGTCACATTGGAATGGAGGCTTTAGGGACTACATGCTCTGCTTAATGACATGTTGGCTTTGCCTCAGCACCGTGGCTTCAACTCAGTTCTTAATGGACATTCTTAATGTATAACCTTCAGGTACTGCAACTGGTTACTTGTATCTTTTTTCCTGGAAAGACCCAAGACAGATCTAAGGTTATCTCCTTTCATTTTAAGGAAATTAACTGTGGCTTTGGGCTAAAAATATTTTCAGTCAACTACATGAAACCTCTTAAGATTGAAGGTCTCTTGACAGCAAAGGATGCATCTTACAAGCCTGTATGTACACCAAGGCACCCATTCACTTGTCCAGTGAACCTTTATTGAGCTTCTGCTATATGCCAGGGACTATGCCAATTGCTGAGGTAGGGCCCATACTTGTGAAAATTATGTAGTTACATAATATATTTTAAGTTATTACTAATCAGTACTTATCACAATTAAAATATGAAATAAAGTTGTTTGGGCCCATATGCATATGTTTCTTCGAAGAGGTTATGCCAGCAGTAAAATAAACAATAACTCCATTCTCCTAGCATTCACTCTCACTTGCATCTTGACAAATAGGCAAAGAGTTCTTCCAAAAATGGGCCAGTGTGCACTTTGATTTTAACTAGGAAAAGTAAGACCTCCAGCATTAATTTGGCTCTCTGACTTGACAAGTCCCTGCGAAGCCAAGATAATATTTTACAGGAAATAATCAAACTGCTTAGTCATAGTACAAGAGGGACAAAGAAAATGGCACAGCAACTACAGAGACCATCTGAACATTCTGCAATCATCTGGGCCTTGTGAGCCACATCCAGGCAGATCGTTTCCAAATGCACACAGAGGATGGGGAGAGAGGGGGAGATTTGGAGTTGAGAGGAAGGAGAGGGCAGATGGTATCTATGCATGACAGATTCAAGTTCATGCAAACACCCCGAAGACAGACATAGAATCTGTCTTGAATAATTTTTAATTTAACAAGACAGAACTTTGACCTCATAAAGCATGGAGATCATTGAGTTTTTGGAATAAGATGACTACTCTTTGGACTTAACCTATGGAACGCATTTTCCTGCAAAATATAATGTATCCATTTGTCTTTAGCAGGAAATAAATGAAATTATTTTAAAATGGTGTCCCAGAGAAGGCCTGAGGCAGTCATAGCTTAAGTGTATAAATACTGAGTGACATGATTACATAATTGAATGTAGCCTGGATTATTTGAGCAAACCATGGGGACCTACTCGTCTGTTTATTTTCCTTCATGTTCTTGACATTAGTGTCGAAGGACTACCTTGAGACCTGTCTTTAACATCCTCTGGAGAATGGATGCATGGACTGACATAAATTATTAACTTCTCCTTGGACAGGTCCATTTGTATTCCGTAAATTACTATGACTTTATTTGTTTCCCACAAGTTATTCTTGGTCTTTTTCCATTAAAGAGAAATCTACTCTTATTTAAATTTATATCTTACAGTGAAGGTGAATTTAGCCAACTGCTATTTGAATCTATTTAATCCTAAAATTATTTCTTTAGACAAACTTTAATGTATCCTCAAGAGCCTCTTTTGTTAAAAGTGCCAAAGAGAAACTTCCCTTAATTGGGCATAAAATAAGAGTTCTTAGACTTGAGTTGTTCTGTAAGTGACTGTCTGTTCTATAGCATTCCTAGGTCAAAGTGGTCAGGTCAAGGAATCTTTGGTGGCTTTTACAAATTGATACTTGAGGGTCTGAAGAACTCCTCTCTTTTAGTCCCATACTGACAAATCAGGATGTTGAGATTCCAAAAGCAAGCATTTCATGTAGGGAGATGACTGCTATCAGGATATTATCAAAAGGTGCAATCAAGTAATAAATAATCTGCATTTTTTCTGTGTTGTCCCAGTAGAGGTGTTCTTAAGCAAAATAGATTGCATGCCGTAGTTGTTGGCAAAAGCAGTAGATGTCACCACCTTTCCCCTGAGCCATTATTATATTTACGAGATTTTAAAGAACAGTTTAATATACACCAGTATTGCATTAACTGATTTTCTTCTGTATTCTTCTGTTTGGCTCCATGTGGTTTTCAGAATTTTGAAGTTGAGAGGGACCTTAAAAGTAATTCTGTATAAAACCCTCTCTTTAAAGATGAAGAAAGACCCAGAGAGGAGAAGTGACCTCCCAAAGTCAAACCACTGGTAGTAGTACAACTTTTAAGAGAACATTTGGGAAGTTTCACTCTGATTTCAATAGAAGTCGCTGAAAGTACCGTTGAGATATTCAAAACCCTAGTGTCACAGGGTGATCCTGAACAACTGGGACTGGGCCTGAGCCTGATGAAAATTCCACTGAAGCTGTGATGGCTTAGCCAATAATTATAATTTCAGACCTCTGAAATGCATTGGCCAAAGTTGTGAAAGGGTTAATAACAGAGTACGTTCCTTCCAGAGGTGGACTTAATTAATACCCTATTCATCCCCATCCCCTTCCAGCTTGGACAATAGAAGTGGTGCTTCAGGCCATATTGACTAAATCATTGGAAAATCAATTATTATTGAGTTAGAACTGAACAAAAAATTTTGAAAAGTGCTTATTTCCTGTAACATCTATTATTTTAAAGTTCTTGTAATCTGTGATACCTAGCTGACTTGTCTATGATTCCTGACATTCTCAGACATGTTTACTCTTTCTTTCTCCTTACTATCCTTCCAAATTAAAAATATCATTAGAAAAGGATAAAAAGCATTCAGCTCAGTGAGATAGGAACAATTCAACCCAATTATTATTAAAGCCTGTTTTTATAACTAATCAAAATTCACAGAAAGTGTGAGGAAAACAGCCAAACTGGCAGAAATAATACAGTTAGAATTAGGAAACATTTAAAATACAGTCATAGGTCATAAAAGGTAATTCAGAAAGAAATGTGATGGCTGTGTTGTGAGAAGTTAACGGTAGCATGGAGCAGAACCTTAAGTTGTGTGGTGCTCTGCTGTTTCTGGAAAGGTCACCTGAAGTCAATCATGTATTTCACTTCCTTCTTCTCTCCCTCTATTTCTCCTTTCTCCTCTTCTTTCTATATTCCTTCTGCAACTTGCATTTGCATTGCTTTTTTCTCTCTTCCAGCTCCCCTCCCCTTCTCCATATCTTTCTCTTTCTCCCTTCTTCCCTTTATTCTTTCTACCTGCATTCTTTTTCTTTTTCCTTCTTGTTGTGATTCCTTCCTTTCTCTCGCCCTCTCTCCCCTTCTCCACTCCACTTTTCCTGCTTGTCCTTACTCCATTGAACTCTTCTGTTTCTCCCTCAACTCCATCTTTTCTCTCTGTTCCTCTTCTTTTCCCTACTTCCTTCTACAAACATCATTCCCAGCTCTTTTAGTGTTTTACCCTCTGGACCTGGTCCTGGGACAGCATATGGACTCCTCACACTTCAGACCTTGCAAAGAGAAGAGATAAGTTATCAATACTAAAGTGTTGCTTTAAGTCCAAAAACTTGGGGATCTTTTAAGCAATTATTGGAGAAGAGGTTTCTCTAAAGGAACCCAACCTGGGATGATCTGAAGAGGCTTCTTTGAGGAGGGGAAAAAGGAGAGGCTAAAGAGGGAGAGTGGATGTTCCTGTCTAGGGAAAGTTCACAAGTGTGAGGTTGGGGTGGAGGGAGATGAAGAGAGAGAGAGATAGAGAGAGAGAGAGAGAGAGAGAGAGAGAGAGAGAGCAAAATGGGAGGAAAGAGGAACCAAAAAGACATTACAATGATTATGGTGATGAAGAAAACCCCAGAGAGACTGACTGTTTCATGGCCAAGAGTATGATAGTAAATGAACTCTTTCCCAGGGATCTGTGACTATAGTGACTCTTTCTTAGTTAAGCCCGTGAGTCTGTCCCTATATTCAAAATATTTGATATTCAAAATATTTAATAACAGGTATGGTTCAAGTTCTGAGTAATCAAAATGTGTATAGGATGAACAAAATGCAGTGCAGAAACAGGTCTTGGTCTTAAAAGCCCTATTAGTTATTCTTCAGCATCTAGAATAGGGCTTGGCACAAAGTAGGTACTCAATAACTATTTGTTTAATGAATAAATGCATTAATGGGGGTAGACAACACCAAATTTTGTGAAGTAAATGTATATCGGTGGCCTGCCCTAGATTCCTATCCATAATTTACAAATCTATTTTGTAAATATGTTCTAAAACTCACAAAATAACTTTATTTTAAAAATATATTAGAATACAACCCATTTTTATATTTCAGCACTTCCACAATTTTAAACAATCAGAAATGAACCATTTGTATAAGCCAGCATTTTGAAATGTAAATACTGTAATGTGGACCCTGGCTTGTGGAGTCCACATCATTATGGATGAAATATGAGACAAATTCACATGGACTACTGAGTCCTGTGGAGGAAAAGGAATGGCATGGCTTTTCTCTCAAGGGGAGCAAAAACCTTGGACCTTGCTCCAATGAGCTTTTATTGTCTTACTGGGCGCATTACAAGAAGATCCTCATTAACTATGCACAGGCTCACTTTAGGTGGTTTCCTTATACAGAAAACAAAGGAGAGGATGCTGGTAATCACATCACAGAACAGGGATATTTGCAAATGAAAAGGCAAAAGTAGTTGGACCAGTTACACTCATCTTTGGAAGGTTTGGCATTGTTTTTAAGAAGTTGTTTGCATTAAATGTCCTCAATTCGGGTGATGGAGTTTTAGCAAAAAGCAAGACTCATAGCAGCCTAAGTACATTGCCGGCCTGATTCCCCATGGGAAAACCTATCCGTGGGCGTGGGTCCTGTGCATCTCCCAGTGGTACCTGCAGAGTGGCCTCCCACACTAAGTTGGTTGATCTGCCACATAAGTTTAACCATTTGCAAAACAGGTTTATTTAAATCAGAGAGCTGAAAAAATAGAAGCTTAATAGCCAGAGATCTTTATTACCACACTTTCTAATCCATGCTGTTTCATTGATACATCGTTCACTTGGTAGATGGAGAGGATACCAATGTCTGTGGGTCTAAATATCCTGGGGCCTGCAAGGGTGTCCAATACCACTTTACATCATCAAAACAGGGGAACGATGCAAGAACTGGCTGCAGCACCTGAGAAAATAGCTGAAGTTAACTAGACAAGTTCATGGCATATGAACTCTACTGCTGGTAAATAAAAGTGATCTAACAAATCCCAGGTTGGACCTGCTAAAAACCTCCTACCTGCTTACAGGGTTGAATCATCATTCTAACCTTCTCACAGTAGAATTAGGAATCCTCCTAGACAGTCTAGCAGAAGCATCTTCTCAATCAGTGCACATTTTTATGTTTTGCTTTTTAAAAAGAAAAATACTTAATGGTAGTAAAAAATGATAGAGGATTAATCTTAGAGATATAAAGTTGTGTGGTAGGAATTGATGACTTCATTATGTCACAGCTGGATTAGCATTTTTAGTATGCATTTGTAAGCTTCTGCACAGGTGCTTGGTGCTGTGGAGAACATGGACCAGGTCTGCAGTGATTGGTCTATCATTGCCAAAAGATAGCAAGGCTTCCAGCTACAGCCAGAAGTCAAAAGGTGTTTATACCCTGAGGAAGTCATTTGCGTCAGCCATGTGGTTGGATGGTGGCTATAAGAAGGGTTTTTATGGAGGTTTCTGGGGAGTCACCAAGGCCTTTCATTAACCATCAAATTCTCCTTTCTTTTTCTTATTGTATTGAATTTCTTTGCCTTTTTTCTTTATCTGTGTAGGTTCTTCTTGGAAACTATATAGAGTCATTTAGGTATCTGTCCATTAAAAGTGGAAGGGCCTTTTAACCATTCCAGAGATTTGAATATAGGCTACCATTGAAGGGTTCCACTTTTACTTGTAAAACTCACCTATAAGTAAGAAAGAAAGAACAAGGTTCCACATTAAACTCTGATGATAAGCAAGAGAAAACAAAGTCTAGAACTATTACCTAATGGCAGTCCCCAAACTTTGCTTTTATTATATATCATTATCTCAGTATTTGGGGTTGGGATTTTTTTTTTTTTTAGTTAGTTTCATTGTTGCTGTTGTTGTTCATTTCAAGTGAGGAGACAGAGGAACTCCTGATAGATTATTGCATCAGTTTTACCTTTTGATAAATGCAGATAATACACAAGGGATCAGTTATTAAAAACTTCAAAGCTGGGATAAGATCTACTTATCATTTAAAGGAGATTTTGATGGAGGATCTATAGAAAAATATCTTTTTACATTCTAAAAAATGTCCTTATTCTTGCTAGGATGGTTTTGGTTCACTAATACCTAATTATATACAATCATTGACTTTTATTGTGATTGGCTTTCTAATTGGTGATACTAATATTTAGTGTTTGAATATGTTGCCTGTTAGTATGAGAAAAAGTCAATAATGCAACGCTAATACCATATTTAATGTGATATATTATTTTAATTTTTAATATGGTTCTTGATCATTCCATCTTTAATATTCATATTTTAAAATTGTTAGACTTTTTTCAATTACTTCTGTTTTTGCATAATTGGTATCATTTTACCTCATATCACCTCTTTTAGGTGAATAATAATGCTTCATTATAGTTCTTTTCCAACAGGAAAACTGAAAATCCAGAGATATTAAACCGATTTACCTTATTTTTCAAAATTTTGTAACTTCTGTTTTGAGACTATATGCTTTCTTCCCTCCTTCATTTTTTTCTTCCTTCTTTTTGTTCTCTCTCTTTCCCTTTTCCCTCTTTTCCTTCAAGAAATTATAATTTATATTCAAAGAAAAATACTTTGTAAGCCACCTCTTACTCCACTCAGTTCACAGTGCTGATAAGGGGGAGTTGGGGGGCGTGGTAGATGCTGTGGCAAAGCACCTCGGAAAGCACTGGGTAAGGAATCCAATCCCCTGTGCTACCAGTCTCTTTCTTTCTTTGGAAGCAAGGCTGCAGTCCAAGAGAATCTTATAACTTTCTCCTTTGATTCTGCGGCATAGGATGAATCCTATGATCTCTGTGGCTGACACAAAGTTAAAGGATGGCATGGCCTCTTGCCAGGAGATTAATGAGATGGATATTTTGGATGCTGTGGTACTATGATAACACAAATCATCCTTGATTATTCCATAACACTGATTGGAATAAGTATTTGATTAGAAGAGAACAGATGGTGGCAGAGGGTTACTCTACCTATCTAAAATCTGACATCTTTTTCTTTGATAGAACTCTCTATTCAGATTTTTCCATTTCAGTTTGGAGTTAATTGTTCTTACTTTCTGTCACCTGGACTCAAAATATCAGTTATCTGCTTTGTTGGCTCTTCTGTCTTTCAGTCCTATAAGATTTTTCCTTTAATATATTTGAAAAATATATCTTTTCCACTCAATTTTGGCTCTTTATCTCTCTCCCCCACCCCACCCAAACTCTTGAGACTTTCTTCTTCCTATTGCCATATTTCTAGCATTTTCTTTCCAACTCTATTCCAAGTCCACTATTAGTTTAATCAACTACTTTGGTTAAACCAGCCTTTGTCCCGAAAATCAGTGTTTTTCTATTAGGTAGAATAAAGTAGAAACTCCTTAGCCCAGAATGTAAGTTCTTAAGTAATCACTCTTTACTCACAAGCCACTCTTTAACATCACCCTTGTTCTAGTAAGGCAAGAATGCCATTATCTCATGTCTTAGCTCACCCTTCCTGAGCATTTGTAATGGGATTCTCTGTGGAAGTCATGTTTCACATTTTCCCTCCTCTTGTGCATACATGTACCTGCCCATAAGCACTTGTGCATACACATCTGCCTATAACCCTCCCTTCATATAATATAGCCCTCTGCATTATAAGTCCCTGACAAATGTTTTGATAGTGACAAAGATAAAGAGAAATAATAGAACAAATGTAGGAAAACTTGTTGTTGAGAGTCTGGCTAGAAGTCTCATGGTTGTAAATGACATACTCGCCCTATTGCTATTCACAGAATATTCTTTAAATGAAGCTAAGAGGAAAGAACTTCTACCAGTGGAATAAAAACAATTGTGATGTATAATTGGTATTAAAAAGTTATAGAACTGTTAATGAAGCAAACAGTTTCTCCCTTGAGCTAGGAGCACAATTGGAATAGGAAAAGAAGCCAATGGCCACAGTTTGGTCTCTTTTCATACCAACGAGGAGGCAAGGACAGGGGCTTAGTCCTTGGGTGCAATAGCATCTTACTACCATCACTCATTTCCCAGAGTCTCATAGAGTTCCCAGCTTTCTGTGGCTTGTCAGCTTCCATCTTTTTTTCCAGGTGTTGTTATATTTAGAGTGTTAATCAACAGACATGTATAACTGATCCTGTTTTATTTTACATCTTATATTCTTCTTCATAGCATAATGCAATTAAAAGTTAATACTATTAAAAGCAAATGAAGGAATCAAATAAACTAGCCATCACTTGAAGTCACCCACCTTTTTCAGTCTAAGTTATTTTGGAGGATTACCTTTACCCATTTTGGGATTGCTTTTGGAGAACAATAGCTCAGGTTTTAAAAGTCAGTCCAAACTCTCATTTACAAAGCACCTCACATGTATGTTCTACTCTGCTACATTGTTAGGGTTTCTGTAAAATTCCAAAACATTCCTTAAAGTCATCCCACTTAGAGTTGGCAGTGCCCCTCTGACAGCAAGAATTATTTTATCCCTTATTTGTTTTTGTTAGAGTGACCTGATTGTCCACTCTTGGTTAAATTCAGTGAGCATTTTGAAGCAAAGATGCCAGCCCCAAATCTCTTCAGGGGCACAGGAGTCAAGCAGAATATACTTCACTAATGCCCAATAAAGGAGCACCTACTCTAGAAAATGGTGTATGTCCTAGTGCATCCAGGGTAATAATTACCCTCTTTGCTCCCCCACTCCACTTTGGAGAACAATGAAGAAATGAGACAAGATACATAAAAGGTGCTATGTGATCAATTTCACTACAAAATACTGGAGAACACTTTACTTTGTTTGTTCTTGACAAACCCTGTACAGTATCCACAAGACAGATACTTTCAACAAACATTTCAAACATAAACGGAACACTCCCAAGTCAGAACACTTGCTAGAGAGAGTGCGTTTGAATAGGGCCTGTTCTTTGGCAACAGTGAGCCTCCAACTCCATTTATCCTTCTAGTATCAGTTTTTGCTACTTTGGGGTCCTAAAGCAAAAATTAGTCATTCTACTTGTCTTTTCTTTGGAATTTTTTAATCTATAATTACATTTACTTATCAATTTATGTATTGATCATTTATATTAGGGCTGTCAGACTTCAGCTGTAAAAGGTCAGATAGCAAACAACAATAAATACTTCAGGTTTTCCTGGCTATCTTGTCTTTGTCACAACTACTCACATCTGCTGTTGAGCAGGAAAGCAGCTGTAGTTAGTACGTAAATGAATAGGCATGACTGTAATCCAATAAAACTTTATTTAAAAAAGACAGGAAGTAGGCTGTTACTTGCTGACCACAACTTAACACAATGATTATCTCTTGTGTTCTTATTACTATGCTAGGTTCTAGAGTCTACAGATGAATAACACTTTGTTCCTGCCTCAAAGTGCTAAAAGGTTAATATTTATAAAAACAAGGCCAACTTTTGACCAAGTCACTCTTGGTGTCCATTCTTCTCTCTCTCTCTCTCTTTTTTAAAGATTTTATTTATTTATTTTTAGAGAGGGAAGGGAGAGAGAAAGAGGGAGAGAGAGAAACATCAATGTGCGGTTGCTGGGGGCTGTGGCCTGCAACCCAGGCATGTGTTCTGACTGGGAATCAAACCTGCGATGCTTTGGTTCACAGCCCGCACTCAATCCACTGAGCTATGCCAGCCAGGGCCACGCTTCTCTTCATCACTCTTTTTCCTGTCAGTTTCTCAGGCCTTGAGCTGCCCTCTCTCATATGCTGTTCATAGTGTCTTGGCATTACATACATTCTCTTCCTTCACAACTTACTGGGTCTCAGTGTTTTGTCTTCAAGGAGCCAGAAGACTGAGAATAACATAATGTACATCAAAGAGCAGGTCACAGATAGTAGCTTCATTTGTTCATCCTTCAGGAGTACTTACATTTTGAGAGAGGATATTTTAAATTCACAGACATCTACTTCAAATTGTAAAATTCCTGGCAGACAGCTAGGGAAGAATTTCCATGGTCAGAAAGTACTTTGAAACCCCGTAGCATTAGTGATGACAATTTCTTTCTCTGATAATGAAGATAGCCAACACATACTGATTCAGTTGCACAGCAGTCATTATCCTGAGGGCTTTTTAGGTACTTTGAGCTTCCTAATAACACTATGAATCAAGTGCCGTTATTGCAGTGCCCATTTTATAGGTGAGGAAGTTGGAGCTAAGAGTGGCTAGATAGCTTAGTAAAAGTCATATAACTCCTACATATTGTATTTGGACACAAGAAAATATAGATTTAATATTTAACTGTAAAGAAACAAGTCTTCTGTAAATTGGAGAGAGTTGAGATCCATAAGAGAATCTTATACAAGATGGATATCAGAGATTGTTCAATATAAATTTATTTTAAGGACAAAGAAACTGAGACTCATAGAGAGTTAGGGATTTGACAAAGTAGTATCAGACTGCTGGTGGTAAAATGTTATTCTAGCCCTGACGTGGTAGCTCATTTGGTTAGAATACACTAAGGCTGAAGGTTCCATCTCCTGTCAGGGAACATACAAGAAGCAACAGATGAATGTATAAGTAAGAGGAACAACAAATAGATCTCTCTCTCTCTCTTTCTCCTTTCTTCCCTCTCTAAAATCAATACAAAATTAATAGACTTTATTTTTAAAAACACATATTCTAAAAATATTTATTTTTGTTTGTGTTTTAGTACTACATGGCTTATTGACAAAATAACAATATAGAAAACATGAATTTATTAGAGGATGCTTCCTTCCTGCTGGAAACATCAGTCTGTGTAAGACTATTACCTGTGCAGCTTTGCTCTTTTAAGTTTCCGCTTATTATTAATCATGGGTCTACTGGGGACAGCTCATTGCTCCTCATGTACTGGGTGAGTGAGTCTTCGGGAAGCAAACCCACCCACGGTGTTCCGGTGAGTGGGAGGGTGGAACAATGCATTCCTTTATTAAAAGCCCACATCTATGCAGTGAGACTGACTATGCCTCCTCTGAATTTCCCAGAAGGTAGCTGAAAGCCCTGGCAGAATATAGTTAAGGAAAAAGATTGTCTGTTTCATAAAGAGTGTAAAGTATTTCTAAGTTAGGTGGCTCACGGAAAGGCTTGGCCTGAGAAGTCTACTTTCTACAGTAAAATTCCAGTACATTAGAGCAGAAACTGTTCAATTAAAAACAATTATGACTTTAAAAACTTAAGGTCAAGTGATACATTCTTGCACATTATGTTTATTGTAGGTACAATTTTAACCTCATATTTTCTATGGGTGTATTTTCACAATAGCTTTTTAAAATTAAAGTGGGTGGTAGAAGTAATGGAATCTAAATAATTTACATATCCCTGAGATATGGGAATCTGATTGTGTCAACTGTCATAAAGCTATTGTAGACACACAGCCCCAGTCTGCACATCATGTTTGGAAATTATCCTTCCAGGGTATTCTTATGAGAATTGCCTCACATATTAAAGGATTAAATAGCAGGGATATCTTTACAAACTTCACTTCTGGCTTTATTTTTCATATTCTAAAAACAAAAAAAAACGTTGGGCAGAGAGAAATTATTTGTTATTCCAATATGTAAATTATATATCAAATTCCTTCTATATGTCAATTTATTCAATAGTAAACTCTGAACAGAGAAAAACTATTAATCCTTGCTATAAGAAGTATACAGAGCATAGATAGCTCTGGTTAGCTCTTCATAGAGAGAATTGGGTAACTCTGAGCAGTACTAAATTGGTAAGGCAACAAAGAGATTGAATATTCTGGAAATGCATAATGTGGTGGTAGAAGCTGGGTGATGCCGAAGCTGGTCCAGGAAGAACAATAGACAAAATGTATCCTCTACTCTCATCTTCATTTTGATTTATTGAGATTTTGCATTCTATCCACTTTTGATTCACTGAAACTCTAAGGAAACTATTACTTTTTTGTTATTCATGAAATGTACTGTCAACTTGTGTAGTTTTCTCAACTTTTATAGAAGTCAAGACTCAGAGAAGTTAATTGTTCATTATTGCATTGTTAAGTGATGTAGCTAGGATGTGAACCCAGGTCTTCTCATTCAAACCTAGATACTCTCTTTTCTGTATGAGGATGCCCTCCACGGTAGGGGCTGGGAGTGAGTGGGGCACAAGTAGGGAGGGGTGAGAGGGTGGTGGCAGTTGTGGTTAGAGAGGAGGAGAAAGAGGACGATGCTCCTTTTCCTCACACACACTTTTAAGGACATGACTAATGGTATTATAGTGTCAGGAAGAGGCTCCCCTGTAAATATCCATTTTTCTCATGATTCCAGAGTTAGTTTGGCCAGAGCAGGTAAGCTGATCAACTGTGTTAAGATGCATTTAAACATGTTTTCTATTTCTTTCCTGCCATCTTTAGTGTGTTGGTTGGGGTTTCATGAGGGTAGGATGGCTGCTGTGGTTCCAGTTATCACAACTGTATTCAAACACCCATGACTTTGCTTCTAATACAAAAAGTAGATGTTTACTGAGAGCTCCTAGAAGTCTTCTGCTTCTACCTTACTGGTTATAATTGTGTCATATGGTTACCCCAGCATTATTGGGACCTGGGGCTGGGCACATTGCCATCCCCCGCCCCCCCCAAAAAAAAGACTCTGCTGGGCAGGGAAAAAGTCAATAGATATTAGATAGGCAATACACATTGCAACAGGTACTAACAGGGGTTAGTTACTAACTAACAGACTGTCAGTTACTAACAGTCAGCCTCCTTCTATCCCACAATCCAGAGGTTTCATTGTCAATACTCACTCTGGTCTCACCCTTGTGATTTTGTTAAGCTTTGGGAAAATGAAAAGTCGCTGCTCTGCAGAAGAAGGTGGCAGACCCTGATTTACTGAACGATACTTTGCTGGCACTCTTGTGGTGTTTTCCCAAAAAGAAAAATAGACCTGGCCTTGGAGCTTCACTTTGTGGAAAATATATCTAGTGTGAAACATTATTCTAGTCTGTCCATTCTGTTTTCTTCAACATTTCTTGAAAATTCTTCTTTAATTATTTTATTATGTATCCAGAACTTAAATAATTTTAGAAGTCATTCCATCTTATTCATGTGTGTCTTTAGAATAGCTAGATATAAGTCATCCAAGTGATAATATTCTTTTCTTTTTGGGCAGAATAAGTTGTTTTTTAAATTTTTTAGAAAAAGTATTAGTAATTTAAGTTGTTCCTAAAGCTAGTAGGGTTGACTGCATGAACCCACTCCAGATCTAGGCCCTTTCATAACTGGCTTTTCTTGTACTGAGGAGTGTAATTTATTGGGCATCCTGTTGTGGCACAAATACACTGTTTGCACTGAAGAGGAATCAGGGGCCTCTGCCCAGGGGAGATGGAAGCCTGAGTTGAGGTTTAACAGCAGCCCAGCTCTGTTCTACTAGGAAGACACTTTGAGAGGGGCTGAGGGGTCATTCACTATGGTGGACCGGCAGTTGTGGAAGCCACTCCTGCTGAGTGGCCAGCAGGAATGACCAGAAACAGCTCTGGAAGGCTCATCTTCAGTGCCGTTTAAGAAAACTCACTATGGAAGATGTTGAAAGGTTGAAAAGAGTTTTCCTTCCTTTAGTTTTTCTGCAAAAGGTTTATAATAGATGTGTGCTTTCCCCTTACATTTAAACAAAATTACAAAAACATCCTCTAAAATATGAACCTATTTTCTTTAGCTCAGTCTGTGTGCTTTCTCAGGCTGTGATAGTTTACCTCCTGCTTTGGTAACTGGGCACCTCTGGAAACACTGGTCCTCAGTGGCACGGGGTCTCAGTGACTGTCCTCATTTGTTTGGCCTCTGCTTAGATACCTCTTGCTTTCTGGAAGGATTCACTGACACCATGGTTTAGTTGCTTGATCCTTTCAGAAGTCCCATCACATACTTTAATTTTTCTTAGAACTACATCTATGTCACTATTTTTGTGGTTGAGCTATTTATTGTGAGGCTGTGTCTAGCTCACACTTACATCCCCAGGGCCTAGTTTTGTGCCTTCTATCCAATGAGAAGTCAGTACCTATTTTTGGATTAAAATTGATTTTGTGAGAAGAGCTGTGTATGCATGATCAGCTTCAAGACAAAATAAGGACTAAGGAAGCCTCTGAGGGTAATTAGTGGCCAAGTGGGAAAAAGGATTCAAATTCTTAGGTTCTGGGTTTTCTCTCTGTTATTTGAGATGTATCATACACATTGACTTTGGTTGTTTATTTTATCTCATTCCAAGTAAAATATAATATTTGCATTTAAAATACTTAAGCATGCTCTGCCAAACCACAATAGTGACTTGCTTTGAGTGAGACATTAAAACTCTACTGGCTTGCCTCCACATTTTACCAGGTAGCACGGGTTAACAGAATAAAGAGGAATAGTTGCAGGCTTCTTATCTGTGCCACATGAGAGAGGAGAGAGAAATAGCAGCATTCTCATAACTAGAGATCTCAGCATCTACTTGTTCTGTGGGTTCGACATGAAACCAGTCTCTTGAGATTAGATTCTCCACTGGTGACTTGGATAACCGATTTTGATGGGCATCTTAACCTAAGGGAAGAAAGAATCCAATTCAATGCTGAAAAACCATCTTTCACAGGGGCTCTTATAGGATTTTTACTTTTTATCAGTAAAAATAGCTACAGGACCTCTGAAGTCAAGGCCCCTATTCCTATGAGATGGAGTGTGATTGCTTAGTGGTTAAAGCTGGGAAGGAGAAAGCCTGGGTGCTATCCCAGACCCACCACTTCCTAGATAGATCATGTTGGGCAAGCTACTTGACCTCTCTTTTTCCTCATATGATAAATAGAGATAATAATGGCACCTACTTCATAGGATTGTTAGGAATAAATTTGTTGTTTGTAAAGATCTTAGCATACTACTAGAAAATAGTATATGTTTCCTAATAAATTCTCAGCAAGAATAACCAAGAGCTGTGGGGCTGATAAAGCATAACAAATGTGACCCAGCAGACAGAATGCAAACTTGAGAGTATGATCCCAATGATGGCTGGTTGTGATGCAATCAACAACAAAGGCAGGACATCCTGCAAACCTAGAAATATCAAGGGCTTTGTGAAATCCCTGGATGCCAAGCACTCCATATTTTCTAAATGCAATTTATGACTTTGGAGATGGTAACTTTTGCATATGTTCTGCTATGGCAGTTTCCAAGCTATGCTTTCTTTCTGTACCTCTCACCACCTGTACTCCTTCAAGACATTGTCCAAGTCTTGGTAATCTCCATTGGAAAGAGAAATGTAGCTCAGACTCTCAGCAGTTGTCCAAGCCACACAGATATTATAGGTCAAGGGAGACCAATTACATTTCCTGAGGTTCTTTTCACTGGGTGGTGCTGTTGTACCAATGGCACTGTAGAGTCGTCCTTGGGACCTGGCTGGTTAAAAGTTCAGTAGAAATAAAAGGAAGATGAATAATAAACTTGACTGCATATATCTTTTCTATTTTATAAAGTGCCTAAACAGTAAGCACACTGTCTGGCAAGAAATAGACCTATGATGAATGCAATAAAATTGCCTGTTACTTGCATAAGGGAGAACTATAAATATTTTAAATAATAAAACTGTGAAAAATTTCTTTATTAATGATCTGGGAATGTCTTGAATCTATAAAGACTGGAGGATTCATGGGGATGGAAGAATATAACATTTTTTGCTTTCATATCTTTGAGATCAAACATTTTTCCTGGATGTTTCAAAAGGCTTCAAAATTGAAGAGTGAATATGTGAGCAGTCATGAGGAGGAAAGCCCAGGAGAGTGAACACATGGTAGTCCTTCTGGGGAGATGCGTTTAGAAAATGAAAGAGCAAAGAAAAAGGAAGTATCAAAGTAAAACAAATTTGACACTATATACATGTCCTTCTCCATTGCTGTAAATCATTTCCCCCCACAAAGAGTAGAATTTGATGTGATTAAGGTCTTCTGCTTTAATTAGGTATCTCAGTCCTTGAAATTTGAGACTAATTTCTAATATGTATGAGAATCATGTGATATTTAAATATGAAATACAAAAGTAATGTAAACTAATATCCCAAGGCAGATCTGCTTAATAGATTTATAATGCTTGCACATAATAGAGGCAAAATAAGATATAGATTTGTTCTAGTATTTTGTATAATTCAGTCATTAATATTTTTGCATATTTGTGTGGGTGTCTGTGTTACATAACCATGTCAGACTGTTAGTTTTCTATGTGTTATCCACTTTTACTTATTTATTAATAACAAATCCAATTTTATTTAGGATATAAATGTACCCAGCTATATAAAAAACAAAACATGTTTCCCAGACTCCTGTGCGGCTAAGTGTGGTTGTGTATCATGGTTGGGGTCAATGCATTCTAAGTGGATGTTTGCTGGGGATTTCTAGCAAATATATTTTCTTGATATGTATAATGCTCTGTTTTTTTGTTTCTTCTTCTCCTTCTTTGGAACTCAGCCCCTGGGAGTAGAGGTGGAGACATTAGGATGGAAGGCCCACACTAAAGATGACAGGCAAGAAAAATTCCGGAGCACTGATGAATTGGAGAATTATGTCTTCACCTGTTATGGGAGAAAAATAAACTCATATTTGTTTAGATCACTCATATTAACTACATTACATGCATAATGGAGTATATGGAGCAATAGAACAAGAGCAGTTTTCACTCATTCTGTATCTACTATCAGGACTTATATAGATGTACCTTAGATTTGATACCTATCAGGTGGACAGAGCTATTTGTAAATTTACAAGGAGATCCAAGCCTCATTACAATACAATGTTTACATCTTTATTGTGTTTGAAAGTATAGGAGATGCACTGTAGATAATCCTGGAGTATTCATTTTTAGAATGATTCTAGGCTTGCTTGTTTCTGGGAGGAAACATCTTGACAGAAATTTGTTGACAAGATTGTGATTTGATACAAAATGCATTTAACTTATTTATTTGATTTTATTCTTCCAGAATATTTTATTTATTCAGTATTCCATGTCATAGCTAAAGGGAATCTATTTGGCAATATTGTTTTTAATGCTACTATGTAGATAAGGACACATTTTAAAGCAAACCATAGTGAATAAACCAACAGATGTTAAGTGTTTAAGAAACTGTACTAAAAAGCAGGATCAGGAATGCAGGTGCTATTTATTTACTTATCTACTCCAACCTTTGGGCCAAGAGGGGAGGTTGATCTTTCTTGGATGTGTCAGAAAACTATTACTCCATCTGTTTATGAAAATTCTCTTCCTTTGAGATTTATGCCATTGAGCTATCTGCCCTGTTATCTACCACCTTGTGTGCACACACTTTCACTGACTGGAGACTGGCATCTAAGATGCACGTTCTTCCTCTCTCTTTAGGCCCGATCCCACATATATGTGTATGATGGCCTGGTGAATTTAACTCTTAAAATTAACCATCTCAAAGAGTGGAGTTGCAGGTCCTGGTAGGTTGATAGACATGGTGGAGGATCTGTAAGTTTTTTCATGGCTCTGCTCAACTGTCACCTCAGAGAATGCTCTTCTGTCTTCTCGGACTGTATCCCTTGCAATCATATCTGTATCTCTATCATCCACGTCCAAAGTACCACCATCTCTCACCTGGGATGCAATACAGGTCCTACTGGTCTCCTTCCATGTAACTGACCCCATAAAATACACACATACACACACACACACACACACACACACACACACACACACACAAATACTTACATTATATCCTGCTCAAAACTTTAATGTGTTTCCATTGTATTTAATAAACTTAGATTTCTCAACATGGTCTTTAAGAAACATCAGTGCCTGGTCCCAGCTGACCTCAGCAGTTTCATCTGCCTGTTCCCACCAGAGATGCTCACCAGCTTTTATTCTTCAATGCTTCATTCTTCCTCCTATCATGAGACCTCTACAACTTTGCATATTGTTTCCTGTGTTAGGGATGTTCTCTCTTCCCCTCCCTACCTTGGCAACTCTTCCTCTTTATTTATATGTCAGCTAACCTGTCTACTCAGTGAATCTCTCCCTATACCCAGTCCCCCCACCCCATCACACTTGTTAAGCATCCAACATCTCTTCTTCAAGGCACTCACCACAATTGCACTCTTGCACCCTGTTATGTGACATTACCATTCATGTCCATCTGTTTCACACAGAAGTGCTGTAAGTTGCATGTGGACAAGGACCACAGAAACCCCAGACCTCATCACAGTGCCTGACACACAAAGGGTGCTCAAAGTTTGTTAACTGATTGAGTTTAAATGTCATGAAATTCAGGATTACTACTTAGGTTAAAATATGAAATGTATATTAGAACACACTAAAGTAGATAAGTGACACAGATAGTAAATGATTGAGTTCAGAAGACAGAGGAAGTTTATGTGAGCCATTGAAATCTGGCAGAGGAAGGATCTAAGAGGCACCTTGCAGGATGCATGGTGTCAGAGGCAGCACCCGGTGGTGGTTAATGTCAAAAACGCTGTTTGACATCTGAATCCCATCTGGACATCTCATTGTCTACATAACCTTGGAACAGTGATTCATTGTCTCAAAACTCTTGTCCTTTATCTGTAAAAAATGGGAATAATATTAATGCTAGCTCACATTAAGTGAGCACTTGTTATGAATAAGAGAGTATGCTCAGAGTGGTGGATGGATTATCCCATGAAATCTGAACCCATGGTCTGAGTGCTCTTCTTATTTCTGCTTTTTCAATATGAAACAGAAGCTCAGAAGTTTGAAATGACTTGCTCGAGCACCAACTCATGAGTGAGGATTAAATGAGATAATGCAGAGATCACAGTACAATGCTTGGCACACAGGAAGTACTCACGAAAGTACTGTTATCTTTACTTCTACTGGTAAAGTGGAGAGAAAACTGTCTGGTAGAAGGGCAAAGGCCTGGAGATCGGAGCACAAGATGGACCCCAGAAAAAAGGATTGGGCCATTCTGGCTCTTTAAGAGGTCTTGTTACAGAATAAACAAGGGGGGCCTGGGACGATAATACTATTACTGAAAGAGACTCAGGTCTGTCATGTCTGCCGCCTTAAAGGAAAGATGTCTCTCAATGCCAGAGATTCGTGAAAAGGAAAGGAAACGTTTATTTAGTGCTATACAAACTTAAAGTAGTGACTTAATGTCTTTATCAAAATCTTAAAGTCCCTTAAAACACCCACAAACACACACAGTCCTTCCTTCCCCTTTGCCCAGTCTGGGGTACCGTATCTTAGGAAAGGAAATAGAAGTCCTTGGCTCAGGCAGCCCCCGGTTCTTCCCCGTAGTCCTTGTCAGCTGAGAGGACTTCCTTGGTTCCCGGAACCATCAGCTGTGTTGCTGTCTAAGCAGGATCTCCAATTAATCCAAAGCCATGTAGCACCGTGTCATGGCCTACTGGTAAGAGTTGTTTTGCCCTTCTTCCAGGCAAAGTTTCTCTTGCTTCCCAGGCCAAGTGGCCAAAAAAAGCACCCCAAAGCCACGCAGTCCTCTCCTACCAGAGCTGCGGGGGTCTGCACTCTGGCAAAACTGCATGGTTCTCCCCATAAAGCTGTGGGGAGACGGGGTTGCCACTCAGCTTTGGCTGAGTGGCAATTTTCTGCTAAATATGCATGGTGAATTCTCTCTCACAGGGCTGCGGGAGCCCTCTACTCTGCCAAAAGCCACATGGTTCTCTCCTCTATGGCTGCTGTGTCTGGGTTTTAAATCCCCACGCCAATCTTCCTCTGCAGCCCCATTTCCGACTCCTCCCACACTTGGCCACACCTGCCCTCAATCTGCTGTCCTTTCCAGCTTTTCCAGTCACCATCATGGGTCTGGGCAAGTGTCACCCCATGTCATGGGGCCAATCTTCTCTGAGCTCCCACTCAGGTGCTGTAACTCAGGGCACCTGCACCCCAGTCACATCTTGGGGGGGAGTTATTTCCATCCCTCTGGCTCAGAGCATGACCATAGCTATTTAGCATATCTAAGCGACCAGCCAAAGGCTATAGGTATGCTAAATGACCATACTAGAGGTTAGCTGCAAGGCTGTTGCTATGGGAAACAGCTCTCAATGGGCCTGCTCCATTTGTCCCTTTCCCTAACCCACACTTGGGGTGGGGGTGAGGACATTCTAGTATTTTCTGAACACCTTGAGTTCTGGTCCCCATTTCAAATGTCCATTTGGGGTCCCCCCTCTTGGCTGCACCCTGTAACAGTCTTAAGGGTAAAATGGGGTACTTGGCTGGAATGGATGGCAGGGAAGGCCTCCAAGTGCTTAAAAACACCTCTGCTCAAAAAGAGGTAGCCAAATTGCTCTATTTACTCCTTACTCAGCACAACGAAGAGCAAGTGCGTGTGGGGGTTAAGCTGGCAAGTGAGAGTTGGGTATCATGTGTGTCCTCAGCTGTGCTGCTGCTTGCATACAGTTTTCAGGTGCTTCCTTCTTCAAAGTCAATAAAAATCAGATAATGATTTTACATATATTTTTCAGAAGGTAATTCCTTCCTGCTTTTGTTCATCCTCCCTAAAATGGATTCGCAGAACTCAGCAGTGTCCAAATTTTGTTTTAATTGAAAGCCCCTTAACTCACTAAGTCTGTCCCTCTTCCCAATTTTCAACTCCACAACCTGCTCAATAGAAAGGAATAGATCATTTAATTCCACCGAAGGTTGAGCCCATGGTGTACACTGGGGCAACATGAGTCACTGATTTAGCAAAAGCTGGTTTCCATTAGCTAAGAGGTTGCCACAGGCTGCCCTAGGGAAAACTTTGTTCCCAAGGCTGGTGCCAGGAGTTACCTGAAGAATCTATTGACTTGAAAGGGGAATTTGGAAGAGGCCATAGAGTGGGATCCAAAGGTGAACTAGAACCCCACATGGAAACCCAGAACAGGCTCAGTGCAGGCTCAGGGACACACTTGGCTCCACACCTGAGTGTGGAACATTGGCTGACATCCCACCCAGGTTCTTTAGGGAACAGATTCTCTGGAAGCAACCTGAACTTTTTTATAGAAAATCTTACCTAAGAAAACAGTGCACCTTAAATACTTACACGTTAAACAAATCCATGCCTTGTCACTAAACCTAAACAGCAAAGGGAGAGGGGGACAATGTTTACTTTGAATTCCTTCCGCCTATGCTTTTCCTGTCCCCCACAGCTTCTGATGCTTGGGGCTAGTGCTCTTCTGGCTAAGGAAGCATAGGTGCCACCTGACTGATTCAAAGACATTTGAAAAGCTGTTAACATGACATTGAACACTAGAACACTAGGAATAGCTTTTTTGGCATCCGTGCAGATGTGAAAAAGAGATAAGGGACCTTGTGAATGTCCTGGAGGAATGGAATCTGATCTGACAGTGTCTGCCACAGCTGTCTAGGACAGACGATAAGATTTTTTACTCTTGGTAATGTTATTAAGAGGAGTGTAAGAGGCTTAAGATGGGTCCTTCCAATATTATCCCATAGAAGGCCATTTATATAATAATAAAATATTAATAATATTATTATTATTATCATTATATCTACCTCATTGTTAGTATTCCACAGAAATTCTTCTATTACTTTTTCAATTCCATAGAACACTGAGCAGAGAGAATATTTATAAGGACCTTTAATAATAAGGACTCTGGGTGACTGTAGCTTTGTCCAAAAAACAACATGGTACAACCATTATTTGTGCTTCTTTTCTACCACTGAGCATCTTTGATGGCTGGGTTTGCATATGTTTGGATGTCTTAGAGTTAATTTTTTTTCACCACTTGATTTATGGAAAGAGATCCTTTAACATTTTTCATGAGGTTTGTCCAGAAAGTATCCAGCCATGTGCTATGAAAAATGGAGACATTTATTGAAGAAGATAAAAGATAGAAGAAACATTGTACATAGGACAATGATGCCGCAGTCCCCTTCATAGTACACACCTTGGGACTTCACAGTTCTCCCACTTACCATCAACTGCCCTGTTGTATTTTCAGAGTTTCATTGACAGTCTAAAATTTCTTCCCTTTCAAAGGTGACTTTATTTTTGGGAAAAGCCAGAAGTCACAGGGCATGAAATATGGGATGTAGTGGAGTGGACTCACCTTGATCGTTTGATGTTTTGCTGAAAAACTACATGAGACATGAGCAGATACCAGCTGTCCATAGCTGCAGCCTTCTACATCATCTAAATGCTTTCCATGAAGGAAGATCCAAGCTTAGTGCAAAATCTGATGCAGATTCATTGTTCTACTCACTCAGTTATTGTGAATGCAATGGCCACACAGTACACGTGCTCACTCAATAACATCTACCACCCCCACTGACTAGTACAGTGAAGTTCTCATTTGCACATGCGTGTTCCAGTCTACTCTCCTTGGCTGCCAGGTTATATTGATGTTGGTAAACCTTTTTTGTTATATTAACAATGGCTGGACTTTTCTGGACAGATCTTTGTATACTTTACTCTAGTCAGTTAATTGGTGTTTGCCCAAAAAGAGGTTTTTAGTGAAATAAAGTTGGAATTTACTAGCTTCAGTGGTTTTATTTTATTCAGTACACTCAGAGTTTTTAATATGCATCTTGGCACCGTTTCCCAAGTTTATTTGAAACCTATACACATTTTCTCTTTTCTTTCTTTTCCTTTTTTTTTCTTTTCTTTTCTTTTCCTTTCTTTTCTTTTCTTTCCATAAGAAATCACATGTGGGCTTTTTAAACTGCAGACCCCTGGGCTCCACACTAGAGGTTTTAGTAGAGTAATCTAGGCACAGACACAGGAATCTGTTTTTTAAATAATTTCCCAAGGGGATGCTGATAGAGAATTCTGTGAACCACATTTGAAAACACTAACCAGATAAAGCACCCCTTAGTGAAAAGATGAGAGAGGCAAAGAGGAGCCATGGGTGCTAGTTATTCTTTCTTGGAGTTTAAAAAATATGTTAATTTTTAAAGAGACTGATTAAAAGGCCATCTATGAAACACCTACAGCTAATATCATATTTAGTGGTGAAAAATGGAAAATTCCCTCCTATATTTAATGAAAAAATGGATCAGTAATAAGACAAAGATAACCATACTCACCACTTCTATTTAACATGGCACAGGAGGTTCTGGCCAGGGCAATTAAGCAAAACAAATAACAAAAAATTTGTTCTATTTGCAGATGTTATGTTTCACACATAGAAAACCCTAAGAAATACGCAAAAGAAAAAACTTTAAAAATAAACAAAACCAAAAAACTATTAGGAGTTAATAAATGAATTCAGCAAAGTTTCAGGATACAAGATTAATATACAAATACATTGCATTACATTACATTAATGTAATTAAATTAAATTACTCCTAGTGTACTATTACTCCTAATGTCTACACATTAGCAATAATAATTTGAAAAGCAGACCAAGAAAACCATGATAATTATAAAAGCATCAAAATGAATAGATATCTATGAATTGAATACATTTAATCAAGGAAGTGTAAGAGTTTTGCACTAAAACTACAAAATATTGTTAAGATAAAGAATAAATGAAAAGGCATTTTATGTTCATTAATTGGAAAACTTGATGTTGTTAAGATGGCAGCTTTCACAAAGCAATCTATAGATTTGATGTAATCCTATCAAAATTCCAAATGCCTTTTTTTTTTGACAGAAATGGATAAACAGTGTGATGATTACTGAGGGTAGGGGTGCATAAGGGGACTAAATGGTAATGGAAAAAATACAATAACAAATAAATAAAAAAAAGAAATGGGCAAGCTGATCTTAAAAATCAGGTGAAATAACAAAGGAACCTGAATAGCCAAAATAATCTTCTCAAAAAGAAGAATAAATTTAGAGGATTCACACTTCCCAATTTTAATATTTACTAGGAATTTATAGTAACCAAATCAATGTGATATCAGCATAAAAATAAAACATATAAACCAATGGTGGGGCAACTGGATAGCTACATGCAAAAGAATGAATTTGGAACCCTGTCTCACACATTATTAAAAAAATAAAAGGAATTGAACATAGACTTAACACCTAAATGTAAGAGCTGAAACTATAAAACTATTAGAAGGAAACATAGATATAAAACTTTGTGATGTTGGTTTAGAAGACAGTTTCTTAAGTATGCATCAAATATACTAGCAACAAAAGGAAAAACAGATAAATTAAGCTTCATCAAAATTATAAACATTTATGCATCAAAAGACACTGTCGAGAAATTGAAAACACAACTCATAGAATGGGAGAAAATATTTGCAATTCAAATATCTGATGTATTCTAGTATCCATTCCTACAATTCAACAACAAAAAGATTAATCACCCAATTTAAAAATTGGGCAAAGGACTTGAATACACATTTATTCAAAGATATGCAAATGGACAATAAGCACATGAAAATGCAGCACCATTAGGAAAATTCAAACCAAAACCACAATGAGATACCACTTTACATCTACTAAGATGTCTATAATCAAAAAGGCAGATAATAACTAGTGTTGGCAAGGGTGTGGAACAATTGGAACTCTTGTACATTGCTGATGGGAATGTAAAATCATAAAGGCTGCTATGGGAAACAGTGTACAAGTTCCTAAAAAAGTTAAAAAGACAGTTGCCATGACCCAGCAATTCTAATCTGACATATAACCAAGAGAATTAAAATAACTATTCACACAAAAACTTACACATGAATGTTCATAGCAGCATTATTCATAATAGCCAAAAAGTGGAAACAACTCAAATGTTCATCAGCTAATGAACAGATAAGCAAAATGTCATCGGTATATTTATACAATGATATATTATTCAGCCATAAAAAATAATCAAGTACTGATTCATGTATACTATGGTTGAGTCTTGAAAATATGCTAAGTGAAAGAACCAAGATAGAAATAGTCACATATTGTATGATTGCACTTATATGAAATGTCTAGAATAGGTACATCCAAAGGCATGTTGTAGATTAGTTGGTTTTCAGATGCTTAGGAGAGAGGAGAGTGGGGAATGAGTGCTAATCAATATGAGGTGGTGTGTTTTTTGTTGTTTTTCTTGAGTGATGGGAGTGTTCTGGAATTAGATAGTGATAATGATTGTACTAGTTTGTGAATATACTAATAACCACTGAATTGTACACTTTACAATTTTTGGTGAAATTTTTTGGCATGTTAATTTTATGTCACTAAAATAAGATAGAGACTGACTAAGTTCGGAGGAGGCAAAACAAATAAGGTGCTCTCTCAACCCTCAAACTGCACAAAGGGAAAGTGCAATCAAATCAGCACTTCAATGTCTGCAGCCTCCAGGAACAACAGGAATACACTCCCAAATGAGATGCTGCTTGAGATAGAAGCAAAAATCCCTAATTTAGTCTTTCTGCTCTCATCTTCTGCTAACTTCTTATTGAGTGTGAGCTCAAGCTCTGTCCTAACTCTTGTACTGCTCTTCCAGTGCAAGGCCTTTGCACATGCATTCTCTTCCTTTGTGATTCCTTTGTTCTAAGTGTTCCCTTACAATTCTTGTTAATTCCTCCTCATCTTACAGACTGTAGCTTACGTGTCATTGACTCAGGGAAATTTTCCAACCTTGACCTTTAAAATCAGGTCAAATGACAATGGTCATCTTGCAGTTTTTCCATCCTCACAACTCTTTCAGGTGCACTTTTACCCTGGTGTGCTTCTTTCACTTAATTATCTTTTCCTGCCAGATTTTGAAGTTATTGAGGGTAGGGACCAGTCTGCTTTTGCTCACCAAAATAGTATCAGCAGTCTCAGTGACTGGCACACAGTAAGGTCTCAGTGAGTATGCGATGACCAGCTGAATGAATGAATAGAAGTAGCAGTCTACTGTCTATTTGGCTACGCAAGAAAATATGGATTAGGGTTTCTGAGCAGAGAGGTCTGTTTCCGTGGCTTTAAGGAGTCTATTCACAGCTAAATCTTTCATCCCTTAAGTTGCAAACTTTTTGTCATATTATCCTCACAGAAGGCCAGTGAGGTAGTTTGATGTTGAAGTTGTCATTTACATTTGAATCACCTGCAATGTAATGTAAGGATAAGATGACTAAATGATTGCCATGCTCAGCTCAAGAGTCCAGCATTGTTTTGTTGGGCTGGTAGGTCACATCCAATTTGCTCACTCAGATACTTCATCATATTCTGCTGCCAGGTCTATAAATGTCAAACCCTTGACCTCCTGGCTCAAAGCTAAGCATGATATCAAATGTGCCTTGCTGACCTTCTTTAATAAGATGATTTTTAATATGGAATAATCATATTAGAATAATATATTTGTTCTTTTTATCAGAGTCCTTAGGGAATGTTCTTTACTGTTGAAATGTTATCTCTCATAGAAATAAGATCAAACTGGGTTTTATTCTTGAATTAAAAGAAGATGAAAAGTTTTGGTTAAAATATTTTTTAAGTTCCTTCAACTTGAGCATAAATGGCAGCTATGTATCATTTTGGACTTATACAAACTTTGCTTGTCCTGACAAATGAACTAAAAAATGAGTCTGATAGTTAATGGGACATTTGTGGGAAAGGCAAACAAATTGTCCAGAATAAACAAAGCCAGCATTTATTTTTAATCAATAGCAGCTGAGCAGAGGAAGATGCAGTTAGCTTAGGGCACAGATCAAACTCATTAAGTAGCCCAGGCCTCTTATAAATCATGGGATGTGTCAAATCTAGAATTAAACCAAATGAGGAAATGGTCCAGGTTTCTTCCCCTGCACTAATCATAAGACTGGCTGGCGAAGATACCTTTAGTAGAAGACTGAGCAAGGCTGTTTTCTCCCTTAGTAACTTCTGAGCCTATGTAGTTGTCAGCTTAGGTGATTAGCTTGTGCAGAGGCCAAGGACTGGAGCCAAATGCCTACGTGTGAATCCTGGTTCCTACACTTCTAGTCATGCGAAGCAGATGCTGTCACTACCCTACCCTTGCCACTAAGCCTACACAGGATGTTACTAACAAGTTTCTGTACTTGCTGAAGACTTCCTGCAGCTCAGGTCTAGAGGCATTCTCTCGCTGAGAGGGTGTGCTTGCCTCAAGGAAGCCAGTTAGGATGGGAGTTGTGGGAAAACAGCCTCTCTAAGCCATCCCACAGTGGTAAACTCCAAGTTTTGTTCTAAAGAGTTCCTCAGGGCACCCCCAGAAGTATTGAGCACCAATTGCCCACAGTTATGGACTCAATGTACACTATACTGGCTTTCCTCTCTTCCTGTTTCACTACCTTTTTTTCTCTCAGCACTTCCTGAAATCATCTTCCAAATAAAATACTTTTATCCCAAACCCTATGTTCAATGTCAGTTTTGGAAGAACCTGACCTTAGATATGCTGTAACTGTGTATCATTTGCTTCTAGAACAGCACTAAGGAAGTCAGGGGTCAGAGGCATGATATCCTGATGGTTATGAGAGTATTTTCGAGAGGCAGAGTATCTCATCAAGCCCTGACTTTGCCAGTCAGTTGGTATGTAATCTTACATAGGACACTGAACCTCTCTGTGCCTCAGTTTCCTCATCCATAAATAGGGTCAATGATAAATATAGTACCTACCTTATGGACTTGTGGTAAGAACTGAGTAATTCATATATCACTTTTAGAATACTGAATAGCACATGGTAGGTTTTCAGTGAAGGTTAGCTATGGTTATTAGAATCAACTTCGGACTAGGGAAGAAGTTTACAGATCAGCTAGTGTGACCTCTTTATTTTTCACACGAGAAAAATGAGAACCAGAAAGGCATGAAGTGATTTCCTTAGGGTCACAGAGCTAATTAGTGACAGCAAGATCTGAAGATCTCACAGTCCAGTGCCAGCTATCCCACAAATTTAGCTTCAACACATACTTCCAAACATACTATCAAGAAAAGAGACCCACTGTGGTTATTTTAATATGCTGATTTTTATTTTAAATTCCTAGGCAGTGGAAGACAGGAAGTATGTGGGAATTATATAAGATGTCAAGGATCTCATGAATTTGAAACCAGAAACTTATTTTGAGGAAATAAAAACAAAATCAACTCTACAATGCCATAGGCAGTATATTCTCAGAGAATGAATGACAGACACAAACGCCCTCCTCTGCTGAGTTCTTTGTAGAACTCAGCGTAACCCCCTGGCCTGTGTGGATGGCAGGTTCTGGTTGTATAGAGTGGAAGTCCTTCGAGCATTTGACAGCATTTATCTGATTATAGCTCACAGCCTTGGTAGTATTCATTAGCTGACAGAGGTTTGTGCAATAGTAGGCCAAATAGAATAAAAATACATGTTTCTGTAACAGACTTTTGCTTTTTAAAGTCCCCCCTTTTTATCCACTGTTCCAAGCAAGCCACATCTTCTCGTCTTACTTTTGACCTTAAACTATGAAGGGGCAGAGCATGTGAAGAAACCAGAAGAAGTGAATCAGATAAAAGACCTCACTAAACGAAAGCTCTCCCTTCTATGCAGCCACTGAGATCAGTAGAATAAAACCACATTAAAGATGACCTCTGGCCCTTACCCTCCAGAGATGACATCTTTCAGTGGCAGCAAGTGTGCCTCTGTATAAATTCACAAAACGTTGTGGAGAGAGCTCTGTGGTGTTGAGACTTGTAAATATTTGCCTGAGAGTCATGTTTCCATTTATCTTTGAGTATGTCTGGCAAAGGAAATCTGGAGGGAATCTCTTAAAAGGTAAAACAAGTTGGCTTGTAAAACTGGTGTCATTTCATTGATTCAACTTAATCTCTTTGGTCTCACAGTCAATAGTTGCCACCAGATCATCAGGTCAGTACATTTTATTCCTTAGCTTCTATCCCAAATACATGTCTTGAACACCATTCTTTTCACCAATAAAGATTTTAATATCTCATTTGCTTGTTAATTAACCCAATATTAACATATTTAGCTTCTTTTTTTCTCTATCTTTCCTTAGCTACAACTGATAATCAAAAACTATGACAAAATCAAGTTATTGTTGTTGTTATTATTATTATTTTAAAGCTTCAGTGGAAGCCAATTCTGGTTAGATAAAGATCCACTGTGTATAAGTGGATAAACTTTGAGGTTTTGTACAATAAAACAACCTTTATTTGGGATGCAATGACTCATGATACACATTCTAAAGGTCTCAGTTGTCATTTTTTATGGTTAAATTATCATGATTGAACATCAAGTTTGCTTAAGATTTTATTTCTCTACTTCCTTCTGTTTGTTTTCTGTATATCAAGTTGCAGGAAGTTTTTATTTTGCAATTCCTTTTTCTTCTTGAATAGTGATTATATGCAGATCCAGAAGTCATAATGCTGCAGTTTATAATTCTTCTAAGTGGGAGAACCAGAACATGGCAATACAATGCAGAAGTAGCAATAAAGAGAAGAGGTTATTTCTTCATGTCTATGGGAGAATAAAGGTAGTTTAGACTGCGTGCTTAATCTGGGCACTAATGTGAGAGCATGTACTTAACATGAGGATATGTTTGAGTCTGAATTTACCCCAAAGCAGACTCTTGCTGGTGATCACGTGTGGTTGATTTTAAAGGTGATATTAGGACCCACTGATAGAGGAGTGTGGAAGTTAACAATAAGAACATTAGAAAAACAACACGGGTGTGGTATTGAACATGTTACTGTCTTGGACAATGAGGGCTCAATCCCATGAGAGCCTCTGATAGACTGCATGCAGCATGTCTCAGAATTACCCTGCCTTATATCCATCACTTAAGTCTTGCCAGAGAGTCACAGGGGCTTGGGATGAGAAGGTACTGGTGTGAATGGGAACAGTGACCTCAAAGAGGCCATGAATGAAACACCAACAGCATGTGCTAGATAGCAAATTATAGTGAAACCAAGACTGATTAAGTTAAGGCAACAAACCTGGATGCAACCCCACAACACAGAATAGCAAATTGTCTGTTGACACCTGGCCCACTTGTTTGTTTTGTCTTGATCTTGGTCTGTTTCTCTCCTTTCCTCTCATCTTTTATTATTTTAATTTATTATTTTCTTGTAATTTTTTTCTGAAAAATTTAAGGTAGAGAAGTAAACATAATTGGGAAATAAGAAACTGTTAGCAAGAAAAATTCTTAGCCAACTGATGTGAATATAATAGAAGAAAATGTTTCAGCCAAACCAGAGCCTTCCTCCACCTATTCCCCTAAATAGAACTGTTGAGTATCTCTAGCCTTCTGGTATCATCTACCATCAAATGGATCTTGACAAGGAGAAATATACTGTACAATACCATTAATTTTTGAGCTGATAGTATATTTTGTAGTGAGATTGACAAAACGATCATGTCTCCTTTGTGTTGAGTTACCTTAATTGGGTGTATCTGGAGAATACTGGCTTTCTCAAGCTTCCCAAGTCAATTTCCCCAGTACCCTACTCTGCTTTCATTACTATATTTCTCTCTACAACTTTCCATGATCATCATGGTTATTTGTGAAATATTTTTATCCTCCAGTAAGCATGAAAAACAGAAAGAGATGAACATTTTCTACTGATATCTCACAGCCATATCAACTCTATGTTGCAATATAAGCTCTTTTCCCATACAAATATCCATTAGCAAGCAGTCACAAAAATAGTCATCCAGTCTTATTCTGTAAACTTAGTGGTTTTTCTCTACCTGAAGGCATGCCAACAGTTTGCATAAAAGCTTCATGTTGAATAATGAATTCTCTAGGTAGATCAGGCCATGGAGTCATCCAATCAATGCGTGATTATAGCTTTCAACAGAGTTATGACCTTGGCTTGGCTCCAAAGGTCTTAGGTGGATGAGCTTGCAAGAATCTCTAAATTCTTATACAATCTTTCCTGCAGAGGTGATGGTGCCCATACAATTTCTTCAGGCAGCTACATATCTTGAACACCTCTTACTTCACCAGTAAAGATTTATTTCTAGTATTTCATTTGCTTGTTAACTAACCCTCTGCTATTTGATAACGATAATTGATATTTTGCTGTAATTGTCTCTGGAGAGTTAATACCAGATTAGCATACTTCATATTAACATATTAACTAATTGTCTCCAGGGTATATACTTACACTCTTTCTCTGGAGAGATAGGGAGGGAGGGAGGGAGGGAGAGGGAGGGAGAAAGAGGGAGAGAAATCACAACAGAAATCTTTCAGAAGTCATGATTTGTCTTTCTTGGAAAAATCACTTAGTTACCCCTTCACACTATATCTAAATATCGTGATTTTATATTTTGACTGCAATTGAGTTTTTAGACCCTGTATGGAGCTGTGAGAAAAAGATGACCTAATGGGAAACTCCAATGTTTTCTTTTTTAAAAAATATATTTTATTGATTATGCTATTACTGTTGTTTCATTTCCCCCCTTTATTCCCCTCTGCCCTGCACCCCCTGCCACCATCATTCTCCCACCTTAGTTCATACATGTAAGTTGGGTCATACATGGGTTGTACATATAAGTCTTTGGCTTCTCCATTTCCCATACTATTAATAACCTCCCCCTGTCTATTTTGTACCTCCCATTTGTGCTTATTTCCTGTACCTTTTCTCCATTCTCCCCCTTCCCCACCCTGCTGCTAACCCTTCATGTAATCTCCATTTCTGTGATTCTGTTCCTGTTCTAGTTGTTTGCTTAGTTTGTTTTATTTTTGTTTTTTTAGGTTCAGTTGTTGATAGTTGTGAGTTTGTTGTCATTTCACTGTTCATATTTTTAATCTTCTTTTTCTTAGATAAGTCCCTTTAACATTTCATACAATAAGGGCTTGGTGATGATGAAATCCTTTAACTTGACCTTATCTGGGAAGCACTTTATCTGCCCTTTTATGCAAAGTGAGACAAAGGAAAATGTACAGGGAACTAAGAGTGATGGGAAGGAAACTGGGACTCAAATCAATGGTTTGAAACAAAAGGAGGAACATCCAACTGGAACAGAATGAAGAAATAAGGATTCAGAAAAATTAGGAGAGGCTTAAGAACCTCCAGGACAACTTTAAATATTCCAACATGTGAATCATATGGGTGCCAGAAGGAGAAGAGGGAGACCAAGAAAATGAAAACTTATTTGAAAAAAATAATGAAGGATAACTTCCCTAATCTGGCAAAGGAAATAGACTTCCAGGAAGTCCAGGAAGCTCAGAGAGTCCCAAAGAAGTTGAACCCAAGGAAACACAAACCAAGGTTCATCACAATTACATTACCCAAGATTAAAGATAAGGAGAGAATCATAAAAACAGCAAGAGGAAAGGAGAGAGTTACCTACAAGGAGTTCCTATAAGACTGTATGCTTATTTCTCAAAAGAAACCTTGCAGGCAAGAAGGGGATGGAAAGAAGTGTTCAAAGTCATGAAAGGCAAAGACCTACATTCCAAATTACTCTATCTAGCAAAGCTTTCATTTAAAATGGAAGGAAATTCCAATCTTTTCTTACAAGTTTGTCCTTTATTTTCCAGCCCATAAAGCTCCTCTATTGCAACCTGAAGCAAATGCATACAGAAGGGTTAACTCTCAGTACCACAAGGCATCATGGGAATGTGTGGTTGGAAATGACTCTGAGCCTGCTGTTGCTGTGAATATTCCTTTGCCTCTTGATGTACCTGTGGCTGCTTAGGCTCTCATTACCTGAAAACACTCTTCTCTCTACCTCCTCCTTTATTCCTAATGCTCACTGCTTAGGGAGGGACAAAGAATATTTGAAAAGTTCAGATGCTAAGTCAATGGTAATTAGTTTCCATTTTTTCCCCAAAGATGCCAGTGCTGTGGGAAAAAGGCTGTAAATAATATCAGTTATTGCTACAATTTGAAGCACCCTATAATTTTGTGTTAGTGAGACAAATGATGACCTGCAGAGTGGAGGTTAAGCAAGTTCAAGAGGATTTAATTTTACACATGCAAAAAGTTGAAATAAGGGTAGAAAAAGATCAAGAAGAGAAGAAAATCCTGTCCATGCAATTGAGTTATTTAATACACTTTATTTGTTGTCTTTTGACCATGCTAAATCTTGTCAATCAGTCACAATGCAGTAACTAAAACATCAAAGCATATGGGCTAAATGAACAAAGCATCATCACAGTGTAGGTTAAAGAAAAACCTTATCTGAAATGATTTCCATTTTATTGATTTATCCAGATTTTCACATAGATTTTTTAAACTTGTGGGGCTTCCATAGACCCAGGCTCTGTTTTCCACCTGGAAATTGACAGCTCTTTGGCTGCCAATTAGCACAGGCATTGCACCTTTTAAATTATTGAGAAACCTCAGGGTAAAATTTCAGGCCTCTCAAAGCCAGAAAATGTCTCCAGTGAGACCCCGCCTGATCAGTCTATTCTTCTGGGAAGCTTAGGAATTATTATGTCTAATGACTTCACCAGTGGTTCTGGCCTGTGTAATTAAGATCCAAATATAACTCTTTGTTCATTTTCTACAACTAAATTTCTTATCTGGACAAATGACCCATTTATAAAAGCTCATAAAATATCATAGGTGAGTCATTACATACTTAAAAATCTCCTTAATAAAATGTACCCAAAGATATTCATATTTGCATTGGTGATAATGTTCCTTACTATAAGAAACTAGAAAATATTCCATACCATAAGTAACTAGATAATACTGTATATTAGCTTTCAAGAGGAGAAAAATACAATGAAGACCATAATTCCTAATTTCGCTTGAATATATTTGGAATTTTCTTCTATAATTATAATTCCTGGAATTGATAGCAGAGTCACCATCACATCACCATCATCTAAGCTTGTGCACTCACTGCAGGATGCAAAATGTCATGACATTTCTTTTCTTTTCTTTTTTATTTTTTAGATTAGCACCAAATAGATTAATTGAGGAATGGGCTCAGTTGGGTCCATGTTGAGGGTCTGCTTATTTGTTTGTTTGTTTATTTTCCCACCCACCTCCACCACCCACCCTTGGTCGTAACCCTCTTTGGCTTTGTCTATGTGTTCTTTATACAAGTTCCTTGAAAACCCTTCACCTCCCTGCCATTGTCCCTTCACCACTCCCTCTGGTTACTATCAGTTTAACCTTTATTTCAATGTCTTTGGTTATATTTTGCTTGCTTGTTTGTTTTGTTGATTAAGTTCCGTTTCTTATAGAAATATGAAACTTTTTTGTTTTTTATAAGTTTTGTTTCACATCAAAGGTGAATGAAAATGAGTGTTGAAACTTCAGGCACTTCAGATTCTGAATGGGAGAATTAGTGTGACCAGACTAGAGGAAATTAAATACTCCATACCTAAAGGAAACACAAATTCTTGTCCTTCCTTCCCCTTATTAACTTTTCTGAATTTGTTGATTAGGAGCCCCAGTCCTATGAACATTGTCCATTATGCCACATTAGAGGTAATTTTATATTGGCTGTAGGTCTCTTGGATATGGCCTTTATTATGTTGAGGAATGCTCCCTCTATTCCCACTTTGCTGAGTGTTTTTATCATAAATGAGTGCTGTACCTTATCAGGAACAAGACAAGGTTGTCCACTTTCACCACTTTTATTCAATATAGTATTGGAAGTTTTAGCCACAGCAATCAGACAAGAAAAGGAAATAAAAGGCATCCAAATTGGAAAGGAGGAAACAAAACTGTCACTGTTTTCAGATGACATGATCGTGTACATAGAAAATCCTATAGACTCCACCAAAAAACTGCTCAACCTAATAAATGAATTTGGCAAAACAGTGGGATACAAGTCAATATCCAGAAATCAAAGGCATTTTTGTATACCAACAATGAATCAGCAGAAGCAGAAATCAAGAAAAAAAATCCCATTTGATCTAGCAAAAAGAAAAATAAAATACCTAGAAATAAACCTAACCAAGGAGGTAAAAGAACTGTATGCAGAAAACAACACAACACTGAAGGAAGAAATCAAGGAAGACACAAACAAATGGAAACATATACCATGTTCATAGATTGGAAGAATTAACATCATCAAAATGTCCATACTACCCAAAGCAATTTACACATTTGATGAAATACTTATTAAAGTACCAATGGCATATTTCACACACGTAGAACAAACACTTCAAAAATTTATGTGGAACCATAAACAACCCTGAATAGCTGTTGCAATTTTGAGAAAGAAGAACAAAGTAGGAGGGATCACAATACCTGATACCAAACTGTATTACAATGCCACTCTAATCAAAGCAGCCTGGTACTGGCATAAAAACAGGCACATGGACCAATGGAATATAACAGAGAGCCCAGAAATAAACCCAAGTCTCTACAGTCAATTAATATTTGACAAAGGGGGCAGCAACATAAAATGGAGTAACAATAGCCTCTTCACAAATGGTGTTGGGAGAATTGGACAGCTATGTGCAAAAAAATGAAACTTGAGCACCAACTTACACCATACACAAAAATAAATTCAAGATGGACAAAAGATTTAAGTATAAATCGTGACACCATTAAAGTCCTAGAGGAGAACATAAACAGGAAAATCTCAGATATTTCATGCAGCAACATTTTTACTGATATGTCCCCTAGAGCAAGGGACATAAAGGAAAGAATAAACAAATGGGATCTCTTCAAAATAAAAAGCTTCTGCACAGCTAAAGAAAACAGTATCAAAATAAAAAGAGAACCAACCATATGGGAAAACATATTTGCCAATGATACCTCAGACAAGGGTTTAATCTCCAAAACATATAAAGAACTTACATGACTCCACACTAAGAAGACAAGCAACCCAATTAAAAAATGGGCAAAGGACTTGAACAGACACCTCTCCAAGGAGGACATACAGAGGATCCAGCGACACATGAAAAGATGCTCAGTATCGCTAGCTATCAGAGAGATGCAAATTAAAACCACAATGAGATACCACTTCACACCAGTCAGAATGGTCATCATAAACAAAGCAACAAACAAGTGTTGGAGAGGTTGTGGAGAAAAAGGAACCCTAGTGCACTGTTGGTGGGATTGCAGACTGATACAACTACTATGGAAAACAGTATGGGATTTTCTAAGAAAACTAAAAGTTGATCTGCCTTTTGACCCAGCAATTCCACTGTTAGGATTATATCCTAAGAACCCTGAAACATCAATCCAAAAGAACCTATGCACCCCAATGTTCAAAGCAACACAATTTACAATAGCCAAGTGTTGGAAGCAACCTTGGTGCCTATCAGTAAATTAATGGATCAAAAAACTATGGTACATTTACACAATGGAATCCTATGCAGCAGAAAGAAAGAAGGAGCTCCTACCCTTTCCAAGAGCATGGATGGACCTGGAAAGCATTATGCTAAGTGAAATAAGCCAGATGATGAAAGACAAAAACAATATGATCTCACCTTTAACAGGAACCTAAAAAACAAAGCAAACACACAAGCAAAATATAACCAAAGACATTGAAATAGAGAACAGGTTGACAGTGACCAGAGGGGAGAGGGGAGAGAATTTCAGGGGAAAGGGGGAAGGGTTTAAAGGAACCAGTATAAAAGACACATGGACAAAAACTAGGGGGTAGTGGAAATGGGAGGAAGGTGGGGAGGGCTGCGGGGGTTGGGCTGGGATGGGAGTAAAAGACAGAAAACTGTACTTGAACAATAATTAAAATAAAAATTAAAAAAAGAAAAGGTAGCTTTGTTATTAGCAAATCACTACAAGGAAGGAGTAGAAATAAAGATAGTCCAAGAGGAAGAAAATGCATGTTTGAGAAAACTTATACATGAGGGTTTACATTGACTGTATCTAAAATATAAAAGTGACATGGGTGGATAGGAACAGACATAGTACTCCCACCGGGAAACAAGTGAGACTCCAATGTTGACATTCTGTTCACATGAGCAGAATGACAACTGTACTTATTAGAATGAGATGAATTTGTTATTTAAACAGGGCAGTTTTGTGGAAAAATACAAGGGATGGTTATTAAATATTGGGTTGAGGGTTCAGAGAATATTTAATGGAGATTTTTATTTTATTTATTTATTTTTATTGTTGTTCATTTACAGTTGTTCCCATTTCCCCCCATCATTCTCTTCTGCCCTACTCATCCCCCCACCTCCCACATTGAATCCTCTCCCCCATTGTCTTTGTCCGCTGTTCCTTTATACATGTTCCTTGACATGAGCCTTCAAACAACAAGGACTGGCAAGGATGGGGAAAAAGGGGAACCCTTTTGCACTGTTGGTGGAAATGCAGACTGGTGCACCCACTGTGGAAAGCAGTGTAGAGATACCACCCAAAATTGATAATGTATTTGACTTTTGACCTAGCTATCCCACTTTTAGGAATATATCCAAAGGAACTCAAAGCATTAATTTTAAAGAAGAAAAACACCCCTATGTTCATTTAAGTGTAATTTATAATTGCCAAGATATGGAAGTAGCCCAACTGTCCAATAGATGAGTGGATAAAACAACTATGAAACATTTATACGGTGGAATACTGCTTGGCCATAACAAAGAAAAAAATTCCCTTTGCAACAGAAATGATGAACCTGGAGAACATTGTATTAAGTGAAATAAACCAGTCAGAGAATGACAAATATCATATGATTTCACTCATATGTGGAATCTAGCGAAAAAACTGGACTAACACTCAAAACAGAGACAGACTCGTAGATGGAGAGCAGATGACAGCTGGGGGAAAAGGACTGAACAAAAAGGAAAAAGGACTCATGGACATGGACAAGTGTGTGGATTGCTGGGGGGAGGGGATACAAGAGGACTAAATGATAATGGGAAAAATATAAATAAAAATAAATAAATAACTGAAAATAAATAAATTAATTGGTCATTTATGTTTCAATCTAAAGGCAAGGCATAAGAATTCATATATTTGTGGGGTTTTTCATAGTCCTTAATGATTTCTGCCTTTGAATTGTGACCAAGTTCTTGGAAGGTTTTCAGATCATTGAATCACAGTCTTTAGAGCACAGATAGTTCTCAGAAATCATTGCATAGGGCCTTCCTCTCAGCCTTAGAAAAAATCCACTTGCAGTCTTGGCAAGAGGGGACACCTCATGTTTTGTATTAGGAAAAAAAAACTTGACATACTAGACATACTATTTGGCAGCCTCCTCTTCAGGTCGCATATTCACAACTGCTACCCATGAACACACATGTGGTTCATACCAGCCAATGACCCTAAGTTCAGCACTAACTTGGAATCATACTTAGAGAAATCACTGAGAGGCTGGATTAAGCCTTACCTGAAGCTATGTATATCACTGGATTCTTTTAATTTATGAAAAAGTATAAATTTATTTTATGTTAAGTGCTGCTTGGAGTTAATGTGCCTATTGTTTGCACCCTAAAGAACTGTGCTGATGTTAGGATCAATACAAGGAGAGGGATCAGAGTGTGAAATTTCAGTGGTAATGTTCTAAACTCTTGCCACTCAGAGGGTAGTTTCAAGATAAGCAGCATTCATATTATCTGGGAGTTTGTTAAAAATACAGTAGCTAAGACCTCAACCCAGAACATGCATTTTAACAAGGCCCCCCAGTGAATTATCTACACATCTGTACATTTATGTTTGAGTACTAATTCTAGTCCAAATTTCTGGAATACATTGACAGTATCTAAAATATAAAAGTGATATGGACAGATATTAATAGACAAAATACTTCCACTGGGAAACATGTAAGACTCCAATGTTGACATGATTCTGATAAGTACACATGAGCAGAATGACAAGTGTACTTATCAGAATCGGATGAATTGGGTGTTTAAAGAGGGCCATTTCATGGGGAAAACCACAAGGAAGAGAAAAGAGCATGGGCTTCATCATCTGCCATCTTTCTGGTTTACTACTAATTATTTCGTAGCTTTGAAAGATCTGCCATTTCAGTATCTACATATTAACTGGAAACATTAATTTCTTCCCTGCTTTCCCCAGGTTTCAATTCATGCAATGTTATCTTGAAAAGTAGAACTTGCAGTGACATTATTGTCTGGTAACTTGCAATTATAAACATATATAGATAAGCAACATTAGCATCACCTGGGAGACTATTAGAAATACATAATTTCAGCTTGCTTCCAATCTATTGAATCAGATGCCAGGTATGTGGGTGCACACCAAAGTTTGAAAAGCATTGATCCATGCAATTTCTGAGCCAGAAAGAGAAGAAGAGCCTGGGAGAAGTTTAGGTGGAGTCTGGGTAAGCCCTATCAGAGGTTGGGGGGAGAGACGAACTGTGCATGGGTAGTTGGAACAGATAAGTACCAGGGACGAGGACCTCTGAAATATCAGTTTTTCTAGCAAAACACTAAAAAATAATAAAGTAGTGTGAAGTTTGGTCAAAAGGAATCATTTATAGTTTCTGCAGCTACATATGACTGAGAGATCCCAAGAAATGTTGGCTGAGAAAGAAATGCATTTCATAGAATCCAGAAACCTTGAATAGCTCTTTGGAACTTAGGGAAACATAAGTAATCATTGGTTTCATACTGTGACCTCAGAAACCTTCCTTAATTACACCAAAAATGCAATTGTGATATCGTCATTAAAAATTAAATCCTTCACATTGTGAAATTAAACTTTCAATAAAGGAAAAACATACCAGAGCTAGTGGTAGCTGAAAGTATTCATTTCTAAATGAAGAATTGCCCCATTCTCCTGTTAATGCATTCATCTGTCCTTCCCTCTTGCTGTCCTTTATCTATCAACCCACATGTCCACCGGTCAATCCACACGTGTGTGACATCCTCATTGCCTCTCTAACAATAGTGACAACTAGTGCGTATATTAAGTCCCTAATAGTAGGAAAGACAATTTAGTTTTTATTACTTTTTAGTGAATAACAGGTGTGTAACATTCTGCAAAACTTGATTTGGTCATCTCCCAGAGCAGGAGCCAACACTGACCCTTGGTGTATCCAGCAGGTCCTCGAATAGTGTTATTCTATTCAGCATACTTTTGCCATAATGTTGACGAGATGCTGTAGGAATGTGTACTATCACATAGTAATAGTTTGTTTACTATCACATAGCCCATGATTTTTTAATACCATAGACACATATGATTTCCTTATATGTCATTTTGCTTAAAGTCAAAGAACCTATCTATGACACTAAATGAGGACTTACTGTGTGTACAGTGAAAGATGAGCTGCCTGCTCTCCTCCTTCTGGGATGATTCTGGTTGGATTAATGCTGTGATCACTGGGAACTGTGTATGGATAACTCGCCTCCTGGGGCCTGAGCTGTCAGACACCTCTTTGCAGACTGGTTGCTCTCATCTTGTCCTTTTTTCTCATTTTCACTCCAGACCCTAGTTGATAAAACCCTCCACAGTGATGGATTGTCCACAAAGAACAATCATTTTGAGGTCATGAGTAGCAATTCTTAAACTTGGGAAATATGACTACGGTCAATTTCCATTTTGTTTTCCTTCCTTGCTTTTCTTTATTTAGTCATTCCTACAGGGTACGTCCTTCAGACATCTTTCTTAGTCATTATTCCCTAATTAATTCCCTTGTTAAATATAAAGTGTACATTAGGCTTGACTAATGTCTTCCTTCATGACTAAGGAAAGAATAATTTATTACCTTTACTTATTGACTCAAGCCACATAATCACAATTCATTTTATTTAAAGGTCTTATTCTTTACAGAACATGCTGTAGTTTAGGTTCCAAGCAACTGTCAAGAGAGTCTCACCTGACTCCGATAAATATGAAATGGAGTCAGGTGCTTGCACATGTAATTGATGTAAGAAGTGGCTGCATTCGTGTGGAAACCCATCTCTTTTTCTAGATAATATTTTCAAGTTCATGCCATGAAATTGTGGAGGGGTTGGAATGGAATTGCCCAATTTGTGGAAAGAAGATTCTGATATTTTAAGAGATGAAATAGACATTTCAAAATACCCACAGGCATAAAACTCACATGTGTTGGTAATCTAGCAATCTGCTCCCTCTGCAATTACATGGTCTGTGACAGATTAGTAAGCACAGAATGAAACAACCTCAGCTCATCCCAGGGAAGAGTCGGTGCTGAATAGGAGGAGGATGCAGCCTGGGCTGCAGTTGTCTGGTGCAGCAGTGGGGACAAAACAGCATCGGTTAGAGTCGAATACACAAAGGTTCTCAAAGTGCCTTAGTTGTCAGTTCCCCTGAACTGAATAAAGCAGTGGTTCCAAAGCGTTAATCTTCAGTTATACTGTTACACCAATCTTTCATTTAATGGTATAAAGTTTTTACTGTTATGATTGGGTGGTTAGTGCCAGAAATGTTTCATGCTGTGTTATGCTGAAAAAGAATTCTCACTTCTCACCAGTCCTTTCTCAAGGACTGAGAATGCTCACGATGGACTGCCCTCCTCTCTTCAACTACCTCCTTCTCCCTTGACCTCACTCTCTTCTGCAGTGAGAGTGCTTAGAATTTTGAGTCAGAAGATCAGGGTTTCTGTCTGAGCTTTTCCTCCTAGCCGCTGTGTGACTCTGGGGAGATTACTCACTCCATCTGGGGACAGTAATAATAATGCCTCCTCTCAGTCTTGTGTGTTTTTATGAGAGACAGCAGAGCCCATGTGAAAAATGTCCTGGAAGCTTTAGAGTTCATTAGGTGGGAGCTTTATTCCTGTTGTTTTTTTAAGACACAAGAGGAGAAGAACCTGAGAGCTAAAGCTTCTGGACAGCCTGGTGTCCTGTCAGTTTCCATGGTCTTTCAGTAGATATTATGGAATGCATATTTTCTCTCTCCTTTTTAAAGCTGTTCAGTTTGTTAGCAGATTATTAGTGAAGCTTGGAAGAACATTTCAGAAACAGGTGGGCTAAGCAATGGTTGAGTTACTGTGTTGTAATGCCCAACTCAAAGACTGAGGAAATATCACCTGAATGCCCAAGAGTATCAAGGCTTTTAGGGTGCTCCCCCAGGAGACCATGTATGTTTTTTGTTTTGTGGTTATGATTATTTGTCATTAATGGTTCCTCATTAATGTTTTCTCTGGAAGTCAGATCTTCAGCTTTCTCATTAACAGAGCTATGAAGATACAACTTATTATTAAGGAAGCCAGGGAATGACTCAAAACCAGGAGTAGGTAATAACCCCATTCAGATTTGCTTAACAAACATTTACATGGCACACATTGTTTGTGCGGTCTTGCACTCAGCACAGAGGACATACAGACAGTTCTAAGCCCTCCTCCCCACATAGTAACTCTCTGAGTTTCTTCCCAGTTCTACTTACTTAGCAGTCCTGCACTGGTTTCTAGTCAGATCTTCCTTGCTCAAGTTTCCTGTGATGTTGAACGTGCTTCTTTTTCCTTTTTTGTGGCTTTATAAGGATATAGCTGTTTCGTCTTCTCCCTTTTACCAATGCTGACTGGACATGATCACGTTGTCTATTTTCTCTGGGGTTCATCCTGGGTTTATTTTATTTTAAAAGTTCAACTGCCAGCCACTTCAAGGTTAATAACAATAACAAATATCTGGTTTAATCTCCCCAAAACTGACTTTGAGGTGAGGATTTGGTGAAACAGAACTTATTAGGAAAATTCCAGGAAAAAAGTAGGTGAAATGTGAGAAAATGAGACTGGAAGGGAAGGGTGGATATTGGGCCAAATTCCAAGGGGGTGAAAAATCCATCGGTGATTGCTCACCAGAGGGTGAAGATTGCCCCTCAAAATAGTACCCACCAGGACAAAGATTCCTGGGTATTGACACCTTCCCACATCCTGCCTGTCCTCACTGGTTAGGAGTGCCCTGGGAGGATTTGATTCCCAGACTCCTTGCTGTCTGAGTGCACCTGCAAAGCAGGTTCCAGCAACCAAAGGGCAGCCCTGCAACAGTAATTGTGTAGGGGGCACACCATGGACATGGTCACATGGGAATGGTAAAGGACAATATCCCTTACGGCCATGCTGAGGAAAGCTCCACGGTCTATAAGTCCTCCAGAGCTCCATCCCCACCTTGCGCTCTTTCAGGCAGTTCTCTATTCCCTCAGTCCTCTGTGTACAGGGCTCTTTCTTGTCATTTCAGCCCCTCCATCAGTCACAAATGCCCTTCCCTGCAATCATAGTTAGGCTTGGCAATAGCTATGAGCTGTGAAGCTTTTAGTCTTAAGTAGGTAATTTACTTTGCAGGGGATCTGAAATGATTGACTGCTGTCTTCATTTTCACCAGGCTCTGCAGAGGAAAAGGTTACCTAAGGGCATCCCCTCATGCTCCCTGGCCCTCAGTGCCAGAGATACAAAGTGTGAATAATACATGTACTTAAGTCAGAGGAAGATGGGGAAGGGATATTTATAAAATTGGATGTGATTCAGGTTATTGAAAAGACGTAATTTTAGGGACATTTTGTTTCAGTATGAGCTTTTGTATTGCACTACTGGTTTGCTGTGATATGCTAAAAGTTTCTTTTTATTTGTTTGTTTTTTTAACCTTTGCTTCTTCCCTTTGCTTCTCTGTAAAATGAGTTTACAGATGTAGACATTTTTGAACAGAATATGCATTCATTTGGGTTCAGCGGGTTTATGGTGACCTGTTCTCATTTTCACATATGTATAGTTTATAGTAAAACATTCCTACTAGTTACACGAGCAAGATTCAGTAAAAGGCAAGTTTCTCTCTTTGCTGGTTTTGCATTTCACATCTAATAAATTCAGCTTGGAACTAATCCAGCTGTCTTCTTGGAAAATATAATGTTTGGAAAAGGACTGCTACTATTCATGGCTATATAATAGTTTTTTTAGGGTTTTTTTTTTTTATGCTGCATGGAGTTGTAGTTATAATCATGACAGCAGCTGGCAATAAATGACTTTATGACAGCTATTTCCAAGGTATAATGAAGAAAACAAAAACAAAGTTATTGCTTATAATTATGGTGCCTGGGTGAGCTTGCACAGTGCATTCTAAAGACTTCACTGGCCACTTCCATGTCATCTCATTCACAGTCTCCTTTACATGACCTTGACCTTCAGGTTATTTAGCTTTGGAAATGAGAGGTGCACTGGAAAATGCAAAAATTTGCATTTTCCAAAATTTGCATTTTCCAGTGTAATTTGTTAAGGAGACGTATTCTTTTGATCTATTCATCCATGCAATGGGAGGAGTAGTGGAATTATTAGTTTTTCTCTACTGTTGAAGATGTTTTTACATTGAAAAAAATAGAGGAAGGTTAAGCATTTTGTCAGTATTTTCAAACTTTTAAATGTACTTTTTTTAACCTAATGGTTAAACAAGTTAATTTTATTTCTAGGAAGTGATCCTAACAGAATATAGGTATATAAGGGCACAGTCAAGAGTGCTTATTGCAGGGTTATTTGCTATAGAAAAATTTACAAACAACCTATATGTTCATCAATGTGGCAATAGTTAAACATAGTATAACCATTCCATAGAATAGTGTACAGACATTAGGAACATGAGATAGTTCAATATACACTGACATAGAAAAGCTTCAAGATCTAGTACATGAAAAAAGCTAGTCTCAGAACATAAAACACAAGGTATATTCCAATTTGTCTAGGAAAAGGTATATTTGACTATGTTTGCATGTACCATATAATTTAATTGTTAATCATTTAATTTATTAGATATTGATTGAGATTCAGGCTCCGTTCCAGGTGCATGTGATACAACATTAAAACAAAGGTCTCCCAGAGAGCTTGTGTTTGCATGCTGGTGAGGGGAACTGAAGCTGAGGAGACAGGGCGCAAGCAAAAGCTTGCCTTGTGAGAGGAGTCGTCAATGGGTGCCGCACAGCCTAGGGGAACAGAGAATAATTTAGCTGGAGGCCAGAGAGCCTCTTTGAGGAGGTGACACTTGATCAGAGATCTAAAAGGAAGTGTGCTAGGCAGAGGGGACAGCAAGTCCAGGCAGGGATTTAGAGCAGGGCTGAGTTTCTGTGTTTGAAGAACAAAAGGAGGTCAGTGTGACAGAGACTCTGTGAGTGAAAGGAGAAAGGGGAAGGAAAGGAGGGCAGAAAGGAAGCCAGATTACTGGGATTTTGGAGGCCATGCTTCTGACTTGCATTTTATTAAAGTGTGACAAGGAGTGATTAGGCGATTGAGATGAATAAGAAGGCACGATGTTTCTCAGCCTTTGCAATGTGAGTGCATTGAGTGGTATGATGCTCACCATGCTATTGACCATAACGGCCTGGAAGGAGGGTATTCCAGTTAAATCAGAGGACAGGGAGGCATGGCTGTAGGAGAAAGTTGTTGCTGCTGTCTGCCTCCACCTGTCTTGCTGAGCCTTTTGAGAATGTATGCATATCTTGTATGTATAATTAAGAAATATTAAAGGCAAAACGGAATCAATCATTTCTTATGTAAAATAACAAATCAATCCTTTAGTTAGCATTTCTTTCTGTGACTCTGAGTGAGTTAGCTTTCTTAGCTTTATTTTTATTCATATTTATAAAGAGGGGGTAATATATTCTTTATCACAGGACTGTCTGTGAAAATGAACCAGAGGGTATGCACAGAGCTCTAGGCCCAGTGCTCAGCACAGTGTGGTAATTCAAGAGCGACAGCATTGTGGTTGCCACACTACCACCTCCCACGACCAAACACTAGGAGGAATTCAGGATGCTGTAAAATTGCCTGTCTCTGTGTCCCCTTTCTTCTGCATTGTAGTCAAGGATAAATGGCTGTTTTATAACATCGTAGAATCTAATAGCTGAATAAGCCATCTGATCCAACTCTGTTCTTTATAGATGGGGAAACTGAGGTGCTGAAGGGAATATGCTGTTGGCTGTCAGATTTATAGCTAGTGAGTGACCCTGGTCTTTTGCCTTCTAATTCAATAGCTTTTTAAAATTCAATGCAATTTTTACTTCAATAGTTTTTAAAATTTCATGTCATTTGCTGCATCAATATTTCTTTAAGTGTTCGCATTCTACCTTATAATGTGATGATTACCTGATATTTTAATAGACTCTAAGTATTTTTGTTTTCAAAAGAAACTTTATATTGTCACCCTAAGTGGAAAACTATTATCCCTTGTTATAATACATTATAACAACTAATAGTTTTAGCAAATTTATATTATCACTTATAGTAATGCTATACAACAAACAACTCCAAAACTTAGTGACATAAAATAATAAGCATGTCTTCCTTACCCACATGCCAGTGGGTTGGTTGGGGCACAGCTGACCTAAGGCTGAGTTCAGTTGATCTATTCCACTTGTCTCAGCCTTTCTGGACCAGCTGCTACATGAAGTATATTTTTCTCCTGGTTTCCCTCCAAAGGCAAGAGTACAAAATATAAGCCTAAATGTCATGACTGCTATTATCCCACTGGCCAAACCAAGTCATATCCATTATCAGTGGAACAAGGAAAATGCATGCTCTCCTACTGGAAGAACTTCAGTATCACATAGCAAAGGGCGTAGTAGAAGGACGGATGAAGACTTGAGGAAAATGATGGAGTATATCAAAATAATATGTATGTATTACACTGAAATGGACAATGCCTATCTGTTTACTACCTGAAAGTGTCTTGCATACTCTTAGAGTTAGTCATATATCACAGTTTGAGAAATACCCAGTTATTTTGGATTCTGGGTAAGGGGACTATGGCACAGCCCACTAAGCTGATAACCAAACATCTAAAGACAAAGAATGGTACCCTAAATCTTACTTATGTACCTTTTCTTGTATTTTCACTTCTTTGAAAGCAGGTTGCCTCTTATAAACTGTGATGTCTTACAGTATATTACAGTGGTAATGAGGTTTCACTGGTTGTAATTCCTGGTAGATTGGAAAGCTGCAACCCTTTGATTTTCAACCAACCAAAGAATTTATTAGGGGCCACTTGAGGAGGAGGTGTGTGGGGGTGCTGTCTGAAAAAACTTCATTGGCAATGAAAGAGTCAGCTTCACAACTTTAGTGAGTGTTATGTTAGGGGCTTGGAGGAAAAGTTCAGAGTGCACAGTGAAGCACTCATGAAGGACTGGATCAACACCACCGCTCTTGAGAGCACAAGCATAAAACTCTGGAAAACATACCAATGATTCTGTTTTGAAAAGTGATTCAGAAGCCTTGGACTTTGAATGTGAAGAACTTTTAGAAAAACTTAATCAATTTATCTCCTTTTTATCTATGCTGTGGAACAAGATGTGAGTTAAGAAATTATCTAAATAAATCCAAAATAACATTTTCAATAAATACACCCTATAAATCTTAAAGCATAAGAAAACACTTGTTATATTTAACTTACAGAACTTCCTCTTTCTTAGTGGTACACAAAATTCAACAAACTAAGGTGGTTTTCTTTTTGCAATCAGCTTCTTCAATTCAGTGAAACATGATAAGTAATTAAAAGCACTAAAATGGAAGGTATATAGATAGCATACTTTTGCTTGCAAATAATGGAAAATCTAAGTAAAAGTGATTAAATAATAAGAAAAGTGTTGGGTCAGCCATTGGAAGATTGTAGAAGTTGGGAGTACTTTACAGTTAGTTTAAAATAGCAGCTTAGTGGTTCAAAATCCTCCATCTCTCAGTTCTTGTATGGGGAACGTGCACTGTTTACTTAGTTCAATCAACACCTTCCCATGAAGTTGAGGGTGGAGTCAGACCTACTCAGAGCACAAGTCTTCTGCATAAACAATCAATCAATGCAGAGGAAGAAATTCCAACTCTGCAGGAATGTATGAAACGAGAGTCAAGGGTCAAGCAAAAGCAAGTGAACGTTATGATGTTGCATAGTCTTGGTTTTGAGGTCCTGTGAGTGTCAAGACAAAGAAGGTGAAAACATGTTTCCTTCCTTTCCCTCAAATTATTGAAATGGGATAAGTGGAGGCAGACAAGAAGATGAGGGACACAGTTTACAGCCTTAAGTATTTGTGTTTTTACAAATCTACTTGGAATGCACATGCTGGAATAAGGAAATATTTTCACAATCCATAATTTCACAAAAGGAAAATCGCCTCTCACTCTCCAAATCAAATGGTTATTTTCCCCCCAAGAGAGCAAGTGCATGATGATTTGGGAAAAATAAAATAAACTGGCTAAAAGTCAAGTGCTATGAAGCAAGTTTCTGATGGCTATATATGATGATCTCTGATTAGCTCCTCAGTTTTGCTGGAAAGAGAATCTGGAGCCTTATAAATTAGACTGGTGATGCCATTCCCCCAGTTCTACAGGTGACTGCTGAGTATGTGCACTTAAAACAAACTCAAAACTCAGACCAGGCTAATTGGTCTGAGTTTTGGTACAAGCTACCATTTTTTTTTTTCCATAGGAGAGGAGTTTTTGGAGGAGGTGTCTATGTTAAACATATCTTTGAAATAAAGAAATCCCATGCTACTCACTTCTGGTGGCTCCATCAGAAATTCATTATGGCAAAGAGCACAGCCTATGTGCCATAAAATCCCTTAGCTGAGCTCACTTGCTCACCTTCTTTTTCTCCTCAATCTTTCTCTCTTTGTCTCTTTCTCTCTTAAGTAATAACAAATGATTAATGGAGGAGATGTAGTTTAGATGAATTATATGCAAAATTGTTTTATATAAAATTATTTTCTATGATATTATATTTCCATCTCTGCTTTATCATTGCATTTTTGTTTGAATTGATGCAATAATATCACCAAAGTCATTCTCCATTACATGTCTGTTTGCCTTCACATTCAAGGCAACAATGTCATTTTCAGATGAAGCTATTTGTCCTTTAAAACAGACAAGGCAGTTGGTACATTCAGACTCAATTATTAAGTTGCATGATTGATTCCAAGATAGAGCTGGGAGCTGACACAAATGAAATTTACCATTAGCTATTCAGTATGTCCTCTCTTCTGCTGTATCTGATAGAGAACGATTCATATGACTAAGCCTGACAGGGAAGCAGGAGGGAATTAACTCAAGTTAGTTCCCCATGAAGCAGATTGTGAGACAGTTCAGGATGCAGGATGTTTATTAAGGTGTGCCCTTTGGATCAATACCTGGAAAAGAGAGGGGTAGAGAGGAAGGAAAGTGGGTAGGGGAAAGCTGGTAGGGACCATCAGTGTTGAACTGAATTGAGCCAAGATGAGCGAAGGCCTGTATACTCTGCCTTGATTGATTATTGGATATGGACTGCCTTGGGAAGGGACATGACCTTGAGTGAGGTGGCTCTTTGCATCTTAGACAATGATTGATAATCTCTGATAGCATTGCTGGGGTCTAGGTCCTAGATTAGAGGGTAGTGGTCCTCAACAAGGGGTGATTTTGCCCCTTAGGGGATATTTAACAATGTCTGGATATATATTTAGATTATCGTGAAGGGCTCATGCTACTGGCATCGAGTGGAGAGAGTCAGGGGGTGCTGCTAAACATCTCAAAATGCACAAGACAACCCCCAACAAAAAAGAATGATCAGATCCAAATTGTCAATAGTGCCAAGGATAGGAAACGTTGCTCTAGGGCAACAAGTTTCCCCTTGAAGTGTGGAGTTTTATGGGCTTTGCAGTACCCACAGTAGGAATCAGCATTCATTGAGATTTTGCTACTTGTCAGACAGAATACTCTGTGTTGCCTACTCCTCTGAATCTTCCCATAGACCCCTTGAGGCCAGTCTCATAAACATGGACTGGAAAGATGTCCAGGTGGGAGTTAAAGTGGAATTATATATTTAGAACATCGTGGTATCTTCTAACATTTGATTAATGGTTCCATGAAGCTGTTTTCAAACCCTTTTCTTTTTCTACTGTAATCACAAAACATATGATGTTTGTGTGTTCACTTTGCTCTCATGAAATACCTAGGGCATGAGCTCCAAAATTAATCTCTCCCTGATTCATTTAAAGGACACAGTAGAACATGAGTGAGCATAGCATACATTATATTTTAATGTGTTTTTTAAGATTATTTATTTATTTATTTTTAAAGAGAGAGAGAAAGAAACATCAATGGGTGATTCCTTCTTGTTTGCCCCCAGCTGGGGACCTGGATATTTTAATGCATTTTTAAATAGGCCATTCCTGTACTTTGGGCCCTAACAGTTAGTAACAATTTACTTACAGTTGCTTGATGTTGATTTCACACTGAGATAAAGACCTGATGATAATCCTGGTGAATGCCTGTACAGACTCCAACATTTTCAGGAGAATTCACTTCATACTCTCACTTCATGGTTTTGTATTATATGAATTGAGTCATTTAAGAACACATTTCACATCTTATTGGCAACTTGAGAACTCAAAGAATCAAAGACTTAACTCATGAATTCATTATAAAATGGCTCTACTTTCTTTCAGGAACTCTTATACTCTTGATAGAAACATGAACAAGTACTAGTAAAGGAGGAGAAAAAAGTCTATCATATTACAGACATATAGGTGAACTTAATAGAGTTGATTATTATTCTCTCTAAAATAAGATCACATACATTGTGACTTTTTAAATGAAATATCCACATAAAGGGAATAAACATAATGCATATAAAAACATTAAGGAAAATAAAATATAGTACATATTGAACCCCCAAAATATTTAAAAAGCAGATATTTTATTATTATTAAGCTCAATAGTAGTAGTAATTATTATAGTCAATGGCAAGTGCAGTTTTTAGATTCTCTAGAGTAGTACCAGTCACTTTTTAAAAAATTCTGTTATTAATTCCCATGGCACATTTTTATATGGTGGATATTATCATCTTTAATTTCAAGTGAAAACTACAAAGATCAGAAGGATGAAAAGAACTTGATTAACTTTACACAAAGGTACGTTGACAGAGGACACTTCCATGCTTAGATAACTTTCTACTGTTAGAAAGTCTAATTAAGAATTATCTATATATTTACATTTGTTCATTTACTTTTTCAATCTAATTCTTTAAATGTTGCTAAGTAAAATATGGTGCCTTAGTCAGTTTGGGCTGTTATAACAATTTGCCATAGATAGGGTTGCTTAAATAAGATACATTTATTTCTCATAGTTCTGGAAATTGTGAAGTCCAAGATCAAGATACCAACAGATCTGGTATTTGGTGTGGGCCTACTTTCTAGTTTGTAGACAGCCTTCCGCTCTTTGTACCCTCATGCGGTGCAAAACTCTCTCTCATAAGAACATTAATCCCATCATAAGATTCCATTCCTGTGACCTAATCTGGGAGAATATTTGACTCACATTATATGGTATAGCAGTGGTGTGCCAGTAAATCTTTAAAAACTGACTTAAAAAATTAGTATGTGTGTATATAATTTTATTTTTTAAATTTTACTGATAAAAAGAATGTGTATCACACAAATATAAGAATAAATTAAATATAATACCATTTATTATAAATTTTATATAGTCAATTATTCTTGCAGAAAAATTTTATTAAATTTTATCAAACTTTTTACCCATAGCCAACTTATGGTTTCAATTGACCCACAAGTATAGTCTAATATAAATGTTGATTGATATTTTCAGATTTTAAGCCATCAACATGACCTTACCTAATACGGAGCTGAAGTAAGATCCTCATTAGTAGCAAACCATTACATAGTATTTCTATCATAAGCATAGTACAGACACAAGTAATCTTAAGAACAGAGGTAATAACAGATGTGGCAAAGTAATTAGGAAGTGATGAGATGATTTCTGAGTATTTGTTTCACAAATAACATTTTATTACTGGTTTATGTAATTTAATTTCTTATTAATAACTATGTTTAACAATTGGTTCACAAGATTCCTGAAAGTGTGACAGTTGGCCCTTATGAGCTGATATGAGTGTTGGCATGGAAAAGCTGGATTTCAGAGCTCTGAGTATATGTGAAGGCACCCATTATCAGGCAAAATAGATGTTCCAACAGTGTTTGAGTCAAACAAAGTTGTTTCTTTAAGATTTATTGTTATTTTTGTGGTTTATTCACAGGCATTTCCCTGCATTTCAACTGGCATTTATGGTAAGTGATCTAGCTTTTGATATTATTTTGATTTCTTTATTTTGTTGTTAAAGGAAAGATTAACAGAAAAAATAAGAGCCTTTTCTAATGGATATGGCTTGCTGCGATTTAAAGAGACTCAAAACACAGGCCAAATGCCATTGAAGAATCTCAAGATGCTATTTAGATATTCTTTTGTGTTCTTCAATGTTGTTATATTAGATACCATGTTTAATGGATAGATACACTGTGGTTTAATGCCTTTTATTAAACTGAAAATTTTGTTCTGGAATGATTTGACTTCTGATAGGTTTTTTAAAAAGTCAGATTTTTCTCTTAGATGTTTCATACTGCATATAAAACCTAGTGTTATCATTATTTTGTTGTGAATTATAAAATAATATACATTAAAATGAAAACACATGCATGTATCTGTATATTTACATTTAAAAAATCCAAAGAAGTAACTGTTGATAAAAACAAATAACTTTAATCAACTACAGAGAATGTTTTTGATATTGATGCATTGTTTTAAGTAGTGACTCCTTCTTTTACAGATGGAAGCAAATGTTCTTCTATTATTTGTTATCATTAGCCTAAAGCTCTTAAATATACTTCCATTTCAGTGACATTTCCCTAATAATTTTTCTCAGGCTGTTAGTAAATCTTTTTTAGAATATTAAGGTAAAATGGAGTTTATTTGTCATTGTAGAGTTTTCTGATCAAGCAAAAATAGATTACAATCTTTCTGAGCTCAAATTCTCACATTGAGAGTCTTATCTGGAAAATCAAATATGAACACATGTAAAGAAATAGTTTAAGGTCATTATATAAGGGAAGGATACCTAGACTGAGGTATCTGAGAGACACATCAATCTAGAATTAAGGTAGGAAACTTAATTCTTTTTAATGTGGTATTTCTTTGGAAGGCTTTGTTGAGAATAACAAGAAAAATGTAGGCCTGAATAAAATTAAATGGGGAAGAATTGGGTCACACTATTTAGTAAATTAAGGCGTGCCTTTTTTCTCTTCGGATATTACTACAGACTATGTTTATGAAAGCACAATATGGCAGCTTCTGCACCACTATCTCTGTTATGGCCATTGTGTCTGCCTCATAGTTAGAAATCTTAATTTGCTTACAGGGAGCATTATGTGCAAAGTTCTACCTAATCAAGAGCCAAAAATCTTCGTTTCACCTTGTCTTGTGTCAGATCAGACTCCATTGCAGAAATGGTTCTCATTTTGAGAGTGTTCTCCCATGTCAGTCTGGATATTCATTGACAAAAACAAGCAAAAATTCAACTGCCAAAATAATATTATGCACATCATTTTCTATGTTTAATACCTTGTCATATTGTTGATGTCTGTTTCGTCACTGAGAATCTTATGGTAATGTGCCAGAAATTTCAAAAGATGAAATTGCATATGACATACTTTAAAAAGAGAGAAACAGCAGAAAAAGAAAATAGAAGATAAAGAAAAGTGAGCAGGGACTATAAAATTAAAAGCTTAAGAGAGGATAATAAGACATAAATAAACCTAAAGTGGCTCCTGTTTAATTTTAATCCCTGAAAGACAGGGATTTCTTCATTGGTTGCCCTCAATAGAGATTGAGGCCTCAATTTATTTTTAGCTCCATGACATCCTGTTTTAGTAACTTTTAGATTACTTCAGTTCTCTTTAGTTTATGGACAATTTAGCATTTTGCAACTTGAAAATTGTTTCTTGTGTTTCTCATAAGGTTATAGCTTTCAGATCCATCCTGATTTTCTCTCAGTAGCCACAGGTTGTAGATCAGTTGCTTTTTTGCTCTTAATCTGAAACCCTGCTTTGTCTCCTCCATTATTCATATCGATTTTACTTTTATTTTTATTTATTTAGATTTTAAATAATACTTTATTTAAAGAATGCAGTCCATTGTATAAACAGAGTGAGGCAAAAGTAGTTTTACAGTTGTTTATATGGAAAATATAATTAATAAATCATAATGCGAGAATAAACTCTGTGATTTACATACTCAGAACTGTAAGCCTACTATGTACCACATCTTCTTTATCCAATCTTCATAGAATTGTACACTTGATACCTATATGATCTTATTAACCATTGTCACCCCAGTAAATTTAATTTAAAAAACTTTAAAGAAGTAATATGCACATAAAAAAATTTTAAAAGCAAGTAAACAAAATTCCCAACACTTTGTAAACCATGCTAGAATGGATTAAGAGCAAATATTCAGAACAAGCTCCTGGTTCTAGTCCTTCTTGCTCCACACTCTAAACCTTACTAGATTAATTTTCTAAAATACCATTTGGAGCATATTTCCCATCTTCTTAGAAGAATTGATTGTATTCAATTACTTTCAGGTTAATATCCGCTCCTTCTAGACCAAACAATAGGTGTCTCTCTAAACCAGTCTTTTCAAAATTTGTGAAGAGGGGAAAAAATTTCTCTTCTTTTTTTTTTAAGATTTAATTTTTTTTATTTTTTATTTTTAGAGAGGGAAGGGGGAGAGAGAGAGAGAGAGAGAGAGAAACATCAATGTGTGGTTGCTGGGAGCTGTGGCCTGAAACCCAGGCATGTGCCCTGACTGGGAATTGAACCTGCGATGTTTGGTTCGCAGCCCGTGCTCAATACACTGAGCTACGCCAGCCAGGGCAAAAAAGCTCTCTTCTTAAAGATGAGGATCGATGTGCCCCAAATTTTGTATGTACCTTTGCATTTGCATTTTCAAAAGGGGCATTTAGTTTTAGTACTTCCTGCGGTTATTTTACCAGAGAAATTATTGCTCCCTTTACCTTTAGTACTAGTGTATCATCCAAAATATAGTTTGAGGTGTATCCTGGCATACCTTCTGTTACCCACAAATAAGCTGATGGATTGCAGAACATTGCATGTACCTTCCCAGGTCCAGCTCCATGTCCCTTCCTTATCTTACACACACACGTGCACCAAATTCACATACACCATCACCACCACTGCTTTACCCCAATCTATACCCCGATCCACAAAACACATCAAAACATACTTATACATGTTGAAGCTTGGTCTCTGAGAAGTCTTTCACTTTTGGTGGCCATTATATCTTTTGAAATCTTTCAACATTTGCAATCCAGACAAGTAACAACTGCTTCTTCATATTGTTCCATAGAATTTTGTTCATATACCCTGTGTTTGTAGCCACTTTGGAATTCTTTGATGAGCAGGGATTCACTTGCGCATATTCTGTATGCACTCAGTGCGTAGGATTGTGTCTCTAGCAGGAGCTCACATAATATTTGCTGTTTTAGGACAATGGTAATGATTATAACCAAAATTGTTGCCAAACTAAGATACAAAAAAGAATTCTTAACTGGAAAAATAACATGTACAGAAAGCTGTCATGTTAGTATTTCCTTAATGGGCAAACATCTCTATTTTAGAAAAAAACAAATGTCTTGAAAACATTTTCAAACTGGAAATGGTGTTTGTAGACGTGGCAGTGTTCACCTTCACAAGGTAAGATGAAAACACAAGGACTTGTTCAATTAGAGAGCCAAGGTGAATACAGCATTCAGTGTCACTTAAGAAAATGGCATTGTTTGTTATGCATGGCCCACAGGGTGATGGGCAGTCAGGGAGGTCCAGGTTGTCCTAAGGCCCCTCCCTTCTGACATGCCCTCAAGTTAGCCCACCTCCTCACCTGATGTAATTTTTCAGATGTTATTTGCTTTAGATTTACCTTCACTTTTAGATTTATGGCCCACAAACCCAATGTAACTCTAATTGTACTATAACAAAAATTTGACTATGGTGCAGTCATCTTTTGAAGGGGTCTGTTCATTTAATTGCCAAGATGATCTCATGCCAGGGCAATTTCAACAGTAAGCATTCCCATTTTATGGAAACTCAGACGTCATCAACACATTCAAAGCATATCTGGAGGATCTGGGGCACCCCAGTATTTCAGGGGTTCCCAAGGAACACAGTGGAAGCCAGTTTCTCTCTTCACCTTTCCCCCTTCCTCGGCTTTTTGAAGACAGGACCTGATGGCAACAAAACTAGGTGCACTTTTCTGCAAGACACAGACTGAAGAATATCTGCCATGTGGCTTCACCAAATTTAAGAGAGAAATACAAATACAAATTGAAGTTCCTTTAGAAGAGGAACCAGACTTTTCCACTCTGACGTTCAGCCACCACTGTTGCTATTACAACGTAATGTTTCCAGCATGGTTCCATGGGGCATCAGACTGCCTGCTTACACTCAGGATGAAAAGCCACATTTGGTAAAACACCAAAGAAAGGCCTCTGTTACTTTGTGAAAAATAGATCCAGATGAGGCTTAAAGGGTCTCAGAACTCCCAAATGCCTGTTAAAGACTTGAATTGGCCACTAAGCCAGTCTCAGAGGGTCAGATTTGAACTTCCCTGATGGACATTTCAGATCTTGCGTGTGCCTCTGTCCTTGGAGCTGGACTTGGACACTGTGGTGCTAATAAGTTTAACAGAAGAGGCTAGACATGATACATAGCAAAGGAATTTTTACAGCGAAGTGAACAGCAAAATAATTTCAGTCCCTTTTATGAGAGTCAATATAGTTCACAGAAATGAAGTCCAGGTGGAAAAGTATATCCCTTGAGTAACTGGGGAAATATTCTCTCTGGAGAAAAAGAAAAATCTTGAATCTTGCTTTCCAGGTACAAGGAAGTGATTTTAGAGAAGAAAGAATTTCAGACATTAAGTTATTGGCTGGAAATTTGTGGAAAGAACATAAGTGGAGTGTAACTCAGCTAAAGCAGCTTCCATATTTACTCATTATTTCTGTTATCAACATGGAAGGCCTGTTTCTCTCAAATCACCTGCTCTCCCCCTGCTCTCCATCAAGTGCTGCCAGGACACAATTTTCTAATTGGAACCCTCATTTGCATTCAGGTTTGCTCTTCTGCTTCTAACTGGTAAAAAAGGAGACCAAAGCAATGTTTTGTTAACCTTATATCCACTCGACAAATATTTTTATCACTACATCTGTCTAAATTCACAGACATGACTTGGAAAGAAACCAAGGCATTCTCCAACGGCAAAGCTAAGGGCACGGCCTCTGTCAGTGTTAAATGCTGACAGATTTCAGAGGGTGTGACAACTACTGCCGTGCAATTCCAGGCTTGCTGGAAGAGTTACCTTGTATGATACATTTGGAAACCAGAGTAAAATTGACAAAAATGTATGCCTCTCTCTTTCATCCTGCTGACAGCTCCCCCCTCCTTTTTGCTTTCTTCTCTTCCTTTTGATATTTCCATTTGCTTTGAAAACTTCCTTTCAGGTGGTCTAATGATGACTCTTCTTTTTTTCTCATAAATTCTCTTTTTTGACATTTTATGTTTTTTGTCTTGGTCATGTTATTCCCACTATACAAAGCATTATTGTTCTTGACAATCCCTGAGTTAATTCCTGGCCCTGAAAGCAAGGTATCTTATATCTCTTTGGGGAAATACAGTACTAGGCCCAAAGCCATCTCAATTATATCACATTTGAATATTATTTTATGAGCTGATCCTTCTGAAGCACACATGTATTGCCTCCCCCATTATTAACATCAGGCCCCAAAGTGGTACGTTTGTTATGAAAGATGAACTTACATTAATGCATCATAATCACTCACTGTCTATAGTTTACCTTAGGATTTGCTCTTCATGTGAATTTTATGGGTTTGGGCAAAAGTATGATGACATATATCCATCATTATAGTATCATACAAAGTATTTTTCACCACCCCAAAAATCCTCTGTCCTCTGCCAATTCATCTCTCCCCACCCCGCTCCCTGCAAACACTGATCTTTTCATTGTCTCTACAGATTTGACTTTCATAGAATATCCTATAGTTGGAATCATAGCCTTTTCAGACTGGCTTCTTTCACTTAGGGTCATGCAGTTCAGGTTTTTCCATGTCTTTTTATGGGTTGATAACTCATTTCTTTTTAGCACTGAATAATATTCCATTGTCTAGATGCACTGCAGTTTATCCATTCACCTACTGATGGATGTCTTGGTTGCTTCCACATTTTGGGAATTATGAACAAAGCTGTTATAAATAGCCATGAGCAGGTTTTTGTGTGGAAATAAATTTTCAAAACCTTTTGGTAAATACCAAGGAGTGGAATTGCTGAATCGTATCGTAAGAATATATTTGTTTCTGTAAAGAATTGCCCAATTGTGTTCCAAAGTGCTATACTATTTTGCATTCCCACCAGCAATGGATGAGAGTTCTGTTCTTCCACATACTCGCCAGCATTTGGTATTATTAGTGTTCTGGAATTTGGCCATCCCAATAGCGCTGTTATCTAGAAGTTTATCATAATTCTTTCCACATAAAAGAATTACAGTCAGACATATAGACTAGCTAGACCCAATTTCTAATCCTCTGTGCAATTAGGCTGGTCACAAGACCAATTCTTTTCCAAGGAAGGTAGGTTGAAGTAATGAGTGCTACTTTAAGTCCAGGTACCATAAAATAAAGGTGTTTGTCCATCCTTTATGTTTCTTTTGCTGGAACCAGAAGAGGTAAATATGTAAGAGCAATGCCTTAAGGAAGGCAGAGCAACAACTTAACATCATGTTAGATTACTGGCTCCTTAATGGACAGAGTGGAATAAGTTCTTCCATAAGCAAAATGCTCACTTTGGAACAGTTATAATAGAAATAAACATATATATTCATTAAGCCACTCTTTGGAGTCTCTGTTACAGCAGCTTAGCTTTACCTTAACTAATATAGTCTTTTCCAAATGCATTTCAAGATGCATTTTAAAAATAGAGTCACTAACCAAGAAGGGATGGGTGTGAAAATCATTGTCCAGGAGAGCTAAACATATTCGACTTCCCTAAGAACTACCAAAACTATTTTTGAAGTTCCTTCTAAAGAGAGCTGACCTATGGTTATTTAACTTTCTCCTTTAGATTCATGTATAAGGAGTGAGAAAAAGGGAGGTCATTCAAGACTGGATAAGAAAAATGAGAAAGTACATGCAAATTAATGCACTGATCAAACCAAAATAATAGTCAAGCCTTAGACTCCCCCAAACAGCTGTCACTCTTTAGCCCCTCTCCCCCACCTTTACACAAATAATAATTTGTTCTTGATCTCTCTATATTTACTGTTCTGGATATTTTATATAAATGGAATCATAAACTATGTGCTCTTTTGTGGCTAGCCTCTTTTACTTAGCATAATATTTTCAAGTGTCATTCATGCAGTAGCATATATCAGTAATTTATTTCTATTATTAACATTAATAGTTTATTTATCTGTTCATCAGTTAATGCATATTTTAATTGTTTCTACTTTTTGGCATTATAAATAATGCTCACATGCAGTTAATTTAAGTATACTTCTGTGTCTAAATATGTAGATTATAACTGTGATATGGTGGTGTTCTATTAATTTTTAATCATCCCTAAACAATTGTCATTTTCATTCTTTGGCTGCTCCATTTCTCTCAAGCCTCCTTGAAGCCTACCTTTGCTTCATGATTCTGGTGTCCTACTCACCTGGGTGGTGATGTAATTTTCCTAGGTTCAAATTCTGAGTCTGTCTCTTCTTAGCTGGGTGTCCTCAGGCAAGTTACTCTCTTTAGGCCTCAGTAATCTCAACTGTCAAATGGGGATAACAATGCTTATAACAAGGAGTTATTGTAAGATTAAATTAAATTAGATAGTACATTAGAGTACTTATCATGGTATCACATACATAGAGAAAAATACAGGGTCCAGTGGAAGTAAGGCTTGCTTCAGAGTGGTTGGTAGGGTATGTGAATGTCTCACATGAGATGGACATTCACTTAAAATGTCATGTGGTGTGCTTGAGTGTGCTATTGTTATGTTACAGAATTACATGCTTATGATTTTGTAATAAAAGATTTCATAATAAAAAAAGGGTATCATTTGTGCTGGAGCCTGTATTTAACAATTATTGTTACCATTATTGTTAATAGTAATTTTATTTTTGCTGTTTTATTATTATTATTATTATTATTATTATTATTATTATTATTATTTACCCTCTGGGATCTGAGTTCTGTGAAAGTAGGGGCTTTAAGTGTTTTATTCACTCATATCACTAGATTCTAGAAGAACTTCTATAGTCTTGAACAACTCATTTACTATCTGATGGAAGCTTTACCTGGACTCTGAGTGATACCAGTCAGAAGTCCTTTATCATGAGAACCACCTTGCTTTCTGTTGGATTGCTTCTGCTGCTTCTCTGAAAGCCAGTAGTCACCTCTTAGCCATCAGTGGGTCCTGTGATTAAACTCTGTGAGTTCAGCTGTCAGGAAATAGAGTCTAATTGTGATATCACACCATGCTTTCCATGTTACATTGGCCATAGCCACTGTAGCTTGTTGCTTAAAAAGTAAAGTCACCTAGCTTCTGCAATTTTAAGTTCACTGCAGTTTACCTAAACTCTGAGAATAAAAACATTTTATTGTGTCTGCATAGAAATAAAATCTTTTAGTGATAAGAGAGACAAAATAATTGTAGCTACCTATGGTCTCAAAAATCAAATTCCATGTCCTAAGACAGCATATTCTTGTGGATAAAACCAAACCATGGTTCTGTAAGATAGCTTTCTAATGCATCTTTTCTAGGAAATCTTGGGGAGTGGATAAGTTACACTGCCACATGGCTTGGAGAAAGGAAAAGTCTGAAGCTTGCTTTTTCTTGTTAACAATACTCAGAAAGTTTCAACTATTAGTTGTTTGTTTGTTTGTTTATTATTTCTATGATCACAGGCCATTTGGATGGGAAGCCATTTTGGATATCATACCTGTCTTAACTTCTTATTTTTCTGGCTGGAAAAAAAGATACCCACAGTTTTTTCCTAGCCACATCCAGCTAGTTCTGGTGAGATCTGAGATCAGATACCCTGGTGAGGGTTTGGGAATCACAAGGATATGAGATTATTGTCTAGGATGGTTCACTCACTAAACTATTCTTTGAACCTTGGTTCCAAGCTTCCTCATATGTAATTGGTAATAATATTAATCTATACTTTCTGCCATTAGAAGAAAAAAATATTTGAACTGAAGCTTTTCCAGAACTGAGTCCCTAAGGGTTACTGCAGTAAGGATCATGATTTCCCTTTAGGCCCCCACTCCCACTCCCACCTCTTCTTCTTTGTAGACGTCTTCTTGCTACGTCCTTTTTGTAGAAATCATCCCATGCTTGGCAATGGGTCCACTATCAGCAACTTGTGAAGGCTGAGTTAACACAGGAATTACCCATATATTCATCTCTTTTTGCACCATATCAGTACTGCTCCCACTTTATTATCAAAGCCTCTTTAAACATAAATTTGATATATCTGTAACATCCTTGGGGTCCTTGGGCATAGCCTATACAATTGAGAAATTATTTTTAGTTGAAATATTATATTATGTTTTAAAGTATAAATATATTGTAATCCATTTCTTTAAACAAAAGATTTACACTACTTACCCATTAGGTAATTTTATATTCCTCTTCCAATAAATTTTATAAAATTAATCCTTAGGAAGGCATCCATCCTGTCGTTTATGGAGCCTCCGACACACTGCCAATACCCCGTTTTAATAGCCAAGTATTCAACCAAACTTATAAATGTCAGCCCTTGAATATAATTACAGGAACCTGGGAAAGTGATCACCAGCTGCTCAGGGACTCTCAGCTTTGGCAAATTCTGAATCCCTTAGCAAGCTGGAAGGATCTGCTGGCACTGTCGTGGGAAAGGTTAGCATCCTAAATTATTGCCTCTCAGTTTTTTTCAACTTTGAAAATATTTTATTTTTTCATCCATAGTGAAAGAGAAAGGAAGTGCACAGAGTTGCTGTTTTCCCATGTTGTCTATAAAAGGAAATTAAGTCTCATCAGCCTTTTTCACCCTTCATAAACAATGAAAATATGCCTCATTGCTACAATAAAACAGATCTTTGCACACGTTGAAGGGTTACTGGGACCTAAGTGTAGTGTGTGCACCTGCCGATGTGTGTGTATAGAATGTACCCTAGTCTAGCTTTTCCACCAACAGACCTCACTCAAAACCACTTGCTCAGCCATGGAGTAAGGTAAGAAGCAGGAAATATAATGAGCATGAGGGGGCGGTGGAGAAGAGTGACAAAAAGAGATGGAAATGCCAAGAAGCTGTAGCAACTGAGCTGAAAATCTCACAACAGGGCAGCCACCCTCAGGCAGAGGGGACCAGGATATGTGGTCCTCTGCCTAGGAACAAACTTTGCTTTCCTGTTCTATCCATTCAGTGGTCTTTGCTCCCATCCCTTCCACTACTAACTCCTTCCATTTATCACCCTCATTCTCACTTGAGGCAATACCCATCTTAGATGAGGCTACTGTATCAGAGCTGCTATAGTCACTGAGTTAGTGGGAAGGTGGAGATTCTCTAATTATTTTTCTACCAGCCCCTCCTCCAGCTCCAGAACTACTTTCATCACTTCCTCAGTGCCCATCACTCTTCCTACAACAGGCCCTTCATAATCTTCAAGCAGCTTTCTTTTCAAGAGACAAGCCAGGTGCTCAGGGGAGCTTCAATGGTGAATAAACTGATCTTGACCTGTTATACCCTGTGTATTTTCTTGTATGCAGTAGCAGCTTTTTTTCAGGAAACCCAAGAAACTATGTGTTTACTCGAAAAAGTAGAAAAAGGGGTAAAATAATGAACTTGTATTTCATTCTGCATTAGGTTGAAGTAAGAAAGAACCTAGTGGGGAAGTGACTGATAGTAAGATGTGGTGATTCTTTTTCTCATTATATTCAACACAGACAAAGAAGGTGAATAGAAATTGGTACAGGACTGTGAAGCCCAATGTTACTTGAACAACACTATAGACTAAATAAACTTAAAAAAATATACAGAGTGTTTTATCCAATAACAGCAGAATACACATTCTTCCCAAGGACACATAGAACATTTTCTAGGATAGATCATATATTAAGCCACAAAACAATTGTCAAAAAATTCAAGTAGATAGAAACTTTATCAATTCTCTTCTCTGACCACAGTGGAATGAAATGAGAACTAGATAACAGGAGGAAAACTGGAAATTTTACAGAAACATGGAAATTAAAAAACACACTCATGAACAACTGCTAGATGAAGGAAGAATTAATGCAAAAGAGAAATAAAGATAATATTTTGAGATACCTGAAAATAAAAACAGCATACCAAACTTAAAGGATACTGTAAATGTAGATTGAAGAGAGGAGTTTTTAGTAATAAATGCATACATAAATGATAAGGAAGGTCTTAAATTAACAACCTAGTCTTATGCCTCTATTAACTACCAAGAATAAACTAAGTCCAAAGTTAGCCAAAAAAAAAGGAATAAAAAAATTAAAGCAGAAATAGAGAATAGAAAAAAATTAACAAAAACAAAGAATTAATTTTTTTAATTACTTTTGATTTTTATTGTTGTTCAAGTACAGTTTTCTGCCTTTTCCCCCACCCCTCCTCTCCACCCCAGCCTTCCCTACTTCCCTCTCCTGTTCCCTCCCCCACTCCCTTGTTATTGTTCATGTGACCTTTATAGTTGTTCCTGTTAATGCTTCACCTATCCCCCCATTATTTCCTGCCCTCTCCCTTCTGGTTACTATCAGCTTGTACCCAATTTCAATGTCTTTGGTTATACTTTGCTTGCTTGTTTGTTTTATTGATTAGGTTACAGTTAAAGATGAGATCATATGAAGAACTAGTTTTTGAAAAAATAGACAAAATTGGCAAACATTTAGCTAGAGTAATCATAAGAGAAAAGGTTCCGATATAAATATAAATTATAAGTGAAAGAGGAGACAGCACAGCTGATACCTTAGAAATACAAAGAATCAAAAGAGACTATTATAAAAAATCATACGCCAACAATTACAGCATGAGTAAAGTGGATAAATTTCCTAGAAACATACAATCTACAAAGACAGGATGATAAAGAAATTAAAAAATCTGAACATATTAAGTATGAGTAAGGAGATTAAATTAGCACTCAAAAACCTCCAAGCACAGAAAATTCCAGGACAAGATGGTTTTACTGGTGAATCCCACAAAACATTTAAAGAAATAACTAATTCTTCTTAAAGTCTTTCAAAAAACTGAAGAGGAAGGAACACTTTCAAAATAATTTTATGAGGCTGGCATTATCCTAGTAACAAAGCCAAATAAGTACCCTATAAGAAAAGAAAACTATAGTTCAATATTCCTGATAATATAGGTGTAAAAATTCTAAAAAAAACCATTAAAAATGAATTTTAAAAGTTAAAATGTTTATACAGCATGATAAAGTGGATTCATCCCTGGGGTATGGGATGGTTAAATATAGAATAAAGAATAAAATCATATAATCATCTCAACTTAGGCAGAAAAAAACATTTGACAAAACTAAATATCCATTGATGGTAAAAAAATACACAAATTGGCATACAACAAAAATACCCCAAGGAAATAAAGGCCATATGGCAAGCTCACAGCTAACATCATACTTCATGGTGAAAAGATAAAGGGTTTTATGCTATGATCAGGAACAAGGTAAGAGTACTGCTCATTCTCACCACTCTTATTCAAGAGTGCTGTAAACTTTAGCCAGAGCAATTAGGCAAGGGGCAAAAAGGCATCCAAGTCGAAAAAGATGTAAAATTGTCTTTTTGCAGATGACATAACCTTATATAGAGAACATTTTAAAGGCAGCACTGAAAAAAACTATTAGAATAAATGAATTCAGTAAAGTAGCATGATAAAATATTACCATAAAAATTGGTTGTTTCTATAAAGTCACAACAAATTATTTGAAAAGAAATAAAGAAAACAATCCCATTTACAATAACATTAAGAACAATGAAATGCTTAGAAATAAAGTTAACCGAGAAGGTGAAAGATCTGAACACCAAAAACTGCAAAACATTCTTCAAAGAAATGGAAGAGGATCCAAATAAATTTAAAGATATTTATGGATTGAAAGGAATGGTATTGTTAAAATGTCCATAATACCCAAAATATCTACAGATTTAAAGCAATCCCTATCAAGATGCCAGTGGCATCTTTTTTTACAGAAGTAGAAAAAGAAACAAAATTTGTATGAAACTATATATGACCCTGTATAGCCATAGCAATCTTTGTTTTTCCAACTTATTTTTTAGTTTAATCTTTATTGTATTTTTTCTATTACCATTTATCCCCTTATATCCTCCTCCCCTCATCAATCACCACAAAGCACAGGTCCATGAGTTCTTTATCCTTTTTGAAATTTTAAGAAAGAAAACAAAGTTGGATGTGTCACATTTTATGATTTTAAACTGTATTACAAAGCTATAGTAATCAAAATAATATGGTTGGACACATAGACCTGGCTGCACGGCTCATTTACTTGGAGCATTGTCTCATACACCAAAGGACTATGGGTTTGATTCTCTCTCTCTCTCTCTCTCTCTCTCTCTCCCTCACCCTCTACTCCTTTCTCCCACTCTTTTCTCTCTCTAAAAAAATAAATACACATATCCTCAGGTGAGGACACTATATATATCATGTACACAGACCAATGGAACAGAATTGAGAGCCAAAATATAAACCCACACATATAAAGTCAATTTGTGTTTGACAGTGGAGCCAAGAGTGCTCAATAGAGAATAAACAGTCTATTCAAGAAATCACAGAGAAAAACTGGTTATTCCCATACAAAAGAATGAAACTAAACCCCTGTCTTGTACCAGAAACAAAAAAATTAACTCTAAATGAATTACAAATGTAAGTGTATGCCCTAAAACCTTAACACTTGTAGATGAAAACATAAGGAAAAAAAACTCCTCGACACTGGCTTTGGCAATGACTTATAAATATGACACCCAAAGCACAAGCAAAAAAGCAAAAATAAATAACCAGGACTACATCAAACTAAAAATCTTCTGCACAGAAAAAAGAAACTATCAACAAAATGCAAAGAAGACCTATGGATGGTGGGAAAATATTTGCAAGTCACATACAAGGTCTGTCCAGAAGGTACCCAGCCATGTAATATGGAAAATAGAGACATTTATTGAAGAAGATGCTAGATACAAGAAACATTGTACATAGGACAATGATGCCTCAGTCTCCTTTGAAGTAGGCACCTTGGGACCTCACACAGTTCTCCCAGTCACCATCAGCTTCCCTGTCGTATTTTCCTGAATCTCATCAACAGTCTGAAATCTCTTCCCTTTCAAAGGTGATTTCAGTTTTGGGAAAAGCTAGAAATCACAGAGTGCCAAATCTGGGCTATGGGGGGCAACATGAGTCACCTGGGTGATTTGATGTTTCACCAAAAATCTCTGCATGAGCAGAGGCATTGTGATGAAGCTGTCAACCACCAGTTGCCCAGAGCTGCAGCCTTCTGAATCATTCTTAATTGTTTCTGCAGAGGGATATTCAAGCTTAACACAAAATTTGATGCAGATTTGTTGTTCGACTCACTCAGTCATTTGGAACGTGACAGCTGCACAGTACACAGGCTCACTCAACAGCATCTTTCACCCCCACTGACCAGTACAGTGAAGTCATCATTGTACACACATGTGCATTCCAGTCCACTCTCCTCGGCTGCCATGTTGCTCTGATGTCGTGCAAACCATTCTCATTATATTAACAATGGTTGACTTTTCCAGACAGACCTCTTATACCCTAAAATCTTTTCAAAGTAATTCCAGCTTTTCTCCAAACCAGGATGCATACATAGATTCAAGCCTGTATTTATACATTTCATATTACAATATGTACTATTTCTCATTCAGTTTTGACCTATAAAGATTTTATTATATATATATACTCATAAATAAATTTAAATAAGTATATAATTAATTATTGTCTATTGCTTTCAAAAATAATCTCTAGTTTTTTTAAAACTTTCACTTTTTTACTGTTACTTATTATTATAGGTATATATAATGGGTGCTATATATTCTGGGTATATGCAAGGGTTGGCAAAAGTAGGTTTACAGTTGTGAGTATGTGAAACAGTTTATTTTTATATTATTATTTATTAATTATTGTATTATTTCCCATATAAACAACTGCAAAACCACTTATGCCCATCCTTGTATGTATGTGCATATATACAATATATAATAGAAAGTGGATTACCTATTATGTGCATGTTCTCAGGTATGAATGTAAGAAAATGTGGTGCGTGTGTTTCTACATCTCAAACAGTTTTAACGTTTGAGCATATAGGAAAATTTTAATGCGGCATATAGGAAAATTTTAGGATGTTAATATTTTCTTTTTTAATCTTATTGCTATTGAATAATAGTGTTCATTTTTTCATCCACACTTTACATGATAGTGACAATTAGTTTTTTTTCCCATTGAAACATTACCTATTTCACCTACTCCTGCCTCCACAAATGGGAAAGTCATGTGTGTGAGAATGAATTAATAGTGCAGGCCTTCAACAGTTGTAGCTCAAATATTTATGAAGTGCAATGTAATTTTTTAGAATTATAAACATTGATGTCAGTTTGTTAAAGATTTTCTACAAGTTCAAAATGTTATTTCATCCATCTTATTCACTATCTGAATGCAAATCTGATTATGAGACATGTAGGCTTGATAGCTAAAGACATTTCCACATTTATTCCTTTGGGACATTGTTAAAATTATAGAAAGTAATCTCTTCTATGAAAGGACAAGCGACACAATTTATTTTGTGATAGCTATCAATGTGAAATTGAGTATTGTCTTTTGGAAATAAAAGAAAAACCGTGGCATGCCTGCATTTGTCTATCATTAGCATGTTTTGAACATCTCAGAGGCAGTCAGAGATAAGCTTCCCTTTGGGCTTTTCCAGCGTGAAGTATAAAATAAACTCTTTCACACCTTTCATTTGTGCTGTTACAACTTCGGTCAGAAGTACAAAGCTCGTTAAATCCACAGAATAAAAAGCAAACTTCAGAGTGGCTTGCCCTCCTATGGTGCTGGCCAAGAAGGCCAGGACACAGTAAGCAAGTGTCTGGAAAGGTGGTAAATAAAAAAATGAGTTCCCTTTGACCCCTTCCTCATCTTTAAAACACACTTGAGATGGGTTCCCAGGCTGAATCCAGTGTGCTCTGGGCTGTCAGCCCTGCAGAAAGGCTGTCGTTTGCCAAGCAGTGCGAGAGAGGACTAGCTGTCATTGGCAATCCATTTCTCCATTTCCATTGTACAGCCATCCCTGACAAATTAATCACAATCAAATGTTGGCTGAAGCAAGGGGCACCCTGAGCTACGGGGAAGAAAAATGAGGCCTCACGCTGCTCTGACAGCTGAATCGTTCAACTCACCCCATTAGATTGAACAAGGGGACACTGCGGTTTGCCTGTCACTACCACCAACAATAAACAAACTGTTCACTCCACATCTCAGAGCTGGGCTGATGCGATCAGGGATCAGAGCTTCCTCAGGGCCCACCAGCTACCTGATCACTCAGTGCTACAGGGAAAGGCAAAGGCCTTCCTCCTGCTGGGGAAGAGACTGCACTGTGGTACATAAGATTGGTGAGGACAACTTGGTCCAAGAGAACAGCAAAGGGTGATGCTGTATCTATTTGGAAATCGGTGGAGGCCTATTGTAGGCTGCAAAGGCCAGTGTCTGTCTGTGCTTTCTGCTTCCTGTTCTCTGTCATTCATCAGGTAGAGAATGAGATATTTTTTTCCACTCACTAGACTTTGCTTATGGGGCAACCTCTACTTAACATATAACCAAGAAACTGAAAATACCTTTAAAAATGTTATTTACATATATGCCCAGTCCCTATAATAAAGTTCCTAAGCTTTTCAGATAAGAAATTTCCTCAGGCTCTCATTTGGGGCCTAATTTTTCTTATTGTAGACATAATTCTAACAAACATTTGTCAGCCTATAATAAATTAAAAGATAGCAGGAAGATCCTAAAGGTAGTTGCTGACTGTAGGGAGTTACATAATAGAGAAAGATAACCAAAACAAACAAAGTTTACCTCCCTGTTCTGCCAAAGTTGCTCTCCTTTCCTGTTTGAAATAATCGTTCTTTGTAAAAGACAACCAGGCTATGTGATTGAATGCCTGTGATGTTAGGTATCCATCATAAGTAGAAGAGTCTTTATTCTCTCATGCCTCCTCTGTAATGTTCAAGATATGGTATTTAGCTGAATCAAATCAAGCAAGAATAATAATGTGGACTCTTTTCCAATTAGGTTTACCCTTGCTTCTTATGACTGTGGGCAGTGGCATTCATGGTTGTGCCATATGACTTTCAGAAAAGCAGAGGCTTCATCCTTATGTAGTGGGATGTTTTAATTCCTAAGAAAAACAATCAGTATTCAGATTATAGAACTGCATAGCATTATTTTATCTAAACTTTCTATTTCACCTCTTTCAGACAACTGAGTATACATAAAATATAATTAAAATGTGGGCTTTCTTACTTTTTAAAGCCACGTTTAAAACTTTCCTCATATCAGTACTAACTCAGAAAGCCACCTTTCTTCCTATGTATTTAGGTCTAGAGATTTTGTTTATTAACCAGAGTTAATAGAAAACAAATGAGGTTCAGATTATACCGAAGAATTTCCCAGCACTAAACCTAGGGTTTCACTGACTTATCCAAAGTCACACAGAACCTAGACCATGAACATAGACAATTCAGGACTTGCTTTGTATGCTCTTTCCTCATAGGCACATAATTTGAAACTCTTCTTCTGATTAGTTTCTTTCTTCAGGAAAATAACTACATCTAAAAAAATGTATGTGAATATCTATTTTCCACTTACTAAGAAAGATATATAACAATTTCATGAACCTATTCCAGCAACCTGAAGATTGTAGTTCTCACTGGATTGTTGAACAGTATTCTAAACTCTTCCTCTTCCCCTAGTCAACTCTCACCTATGTTCAAATAAAATTTTACCAGTAGGTGCAATTAACTTAGCAATTCCTAACATTCAATTATTTTGACTTATTTCTAAAAATATATTTACATAATTTTGGATATTATAATTTAAATTAAAATGGTTTTACACTGGCTGAACTGAATTGTATCTTTAGTAATATCGATGTCTATCTCTTGTGTACCTATACTGTGCCTCACATATTGTGTGCTCTTTCTAACCCTTACAACAGTCTTGATAGAAGTACAATTATCTCCACTGGACAGACAAGGGATTTGAGATTCTGAGAGGTTAGGTAACTAACTTAGGAAAGAAACTCAGTTTGATTCTTCAGAGGTGCGCCTGAAAGCAGTCCTTACTTCCGCATGTTAAAGAGCAGCACTCAGGGAAACATTCTTCTGTTCTAAAAAGGGCTGTGGTTTAGGATACAATATCTACAGTTCCGGTCCTAATACATATTCATCAAAGTCCTCAAGTCTGTTCAGCAAGCATTTGGTCTGAAGAATCCAAATTCCTCTTTCCTGGTTATATTACAGCCTCTCTACTTGTCTCAGTGGCTGAGGGGCTTGAAGACTCGAGAGTGAGAAATGCATACGCAGCCGTGAGAGTGCGCTGGAGCCTGAACCCATCAACTATTCTACAGTTGACCTGTGTCTCCCGCACAATCCCATTTTTATGCAGCAGATGATTGCTCTGTTTTAATAAATTATTAATTAATTAATTAAAATGAATATTGGGTTTCTGAAGAAAGCTGAACAGTTCGGAAGGTGTGTCCCTAGCCAATTGGCAATAGAAGCTGTGAGCTGTAGGTGAGGTTTTTCAATTGATATAGTCATGACCAAAGCCTTTTAGTCATTTTTATGTGCTTAAAGTATCATATTTTTGTTCAGCTACCTTTCATAAGAATAGAACATTATTAGGTCAGTAATTTTTAAAGCAATGGTAACTGCGATTGCAAGCATCGTTGGTGGCAATTTTCTTTTTGAGCTGATCTGACTCACTCTCTTTCCTCCTTGTACCCTAACACTTCCCTCTCCCTGCTCTCTCTCCCTAACAAATGCTATATCCTCCTCCTTCAACACACACATACACACACACTCTGTTACGCAACTGTTACTTGCAGGGCTACAACAATTTTCTAGATATTTTTCAGGAAAATTGCTAGGTTGATAAGAAGGCCTTCTCTTTTTAAGTCTTATTTATCCATCAGATATGATTGTATGTGCATATATTTATATATATTTTAGGTTTTTAGTATATTTACACACAAATACACATATATATGAATATATAGTTATATATGAATATGTATGTTTATCATATATTCTTTTTTTAATTTTATTTTAATTGTTGTTGCTGTACAATTTCTATCTTTTATTCCCATCCCAACCCACCCACCCAATCCTCCCCTTATCATATATATTCTTAAGATTTCCTTTCCTGCTTCATGAGAAGCAGCCCAACAGTCCAGGCCAAATAAGGAGGTGGCCTAATCACAGAGAATAATTAATTACTAATAGTGGGCAGTTACCTCACACTTTTCGCTGTGCTGGGTCAGTTGCGTTATGTATATTGACCCATTTAATGTGAAAAATGATCTGTGGGGTGTTGTCACTCTCACTGATGAAGAAATTCAGAAAACTAAGCAACTGGCTCAAGGTCAAAGACCACCAGTGTCTGAATGGTGACTGGACACTGGACCCAGGCATTGAGACTTCGGATGGCACTTGCTTAGCCAACAGCAAGAATTATTTTCTTATGATATTTAGGGGTGTTGGGAACCGCAACATAGGGGAATTCTTCTTGTACATTTTCTGAGGCCTTGGGCTTCCTGCTGTGGACAAATATTTCATGAGTCATCAATGGGCCTGTTTAATAGGAAAACAGAATACTCAGTGTTGTTTTCTAACCAGCGGTGTCAGCCAAGATGTAGGTAATGAGTATAAATACCCTTCTCTAACATCAGATTTAATGGAGATTCCAGTTGGTGGCATTTTGTCCAGTGATTTGGGCGACTGATTAATGAGTTATCACTGTTATATTCAATATAGGTCATCAGGATCAGGAATAAAAGTATCTCTAGAATCTGAACAACCCAGAACATTCAACAAGTAATAAATGAAACTGTGATAAATGAATAAATAAGGACCCTTTAGATGTGTGATTTATGTACATACCTTTAGGTGACTGCACTTACTATAAAACATACCAAGCCATCTTTGCCCAAATTCCTGATGGTTTTATATTTAAGAATTCTTCTTGTGAAATATCATAAGGCTTTGAGCAAATAATTGTCAGGCCTCCTGTCTAAATCTTTTCAAAAGGGCAGGCTGTGAAATTATACTTGTGAAAGTTGATGCATAAGAATTAATTACTTAAGCCTTTACCACAGATTCATTATCAGTTTTTCACTCGCTTGTAACCTCTGTGCTCAGTTTTCCAAGGTGGGTTACAACCCTCTAGATGCTGCCTGCCCTCTCACTTCAGCTCATTTTTTAAGATGCGGATTGACTGACATTTGCACCAGTTAGACTGGCTCACTTCATAAATCTGTAAAGTAAAAATGAGCTTTCTGCTTCGTGAAGTCTCTCCTTTATAAACTTAATAGACTCAGATAAGCCTAAGGGATACTTCTGTTGACCTCATCAGGTTTCCTGCAGCAGGATGTCACTCCAGAAAATGTGCTTTTAGCCATTCCCTTTTGGAGAACTATGTTTGTTGTGCTAAAGTAGTGTCTGACAGTAACTGCTGGAACAACTGGAATCCTAGGGGCAAATACCAGACATTGCAGAATTGTTTGGGCATTCGAAACAGAAAAAGAATCTTCTTGAACTATCTTATCCAACTTTCCTGACATCATCCATGCTCCAGATTTTTCTAAGGCTTGTTCCCTGCTTCTGCACTTCTCAGCCTTTGCTTATACACTTCCTTTCCCTGGCGAGCACCTTTCTCAAGATGCTGTCTCTTCTTCCATGCAAGTAGTTTGGATCTCTCTTCTGCTGACCATCAGCTGGAAACAAATCTTTCCTTTTTATTCCCATTGTGGTTTGCTGTTTGGAGACACAAATGGGACTGCCTTCATCACATTCAGTCACAATCAATTATTTATGGTTACAAATCACATCCAGAAACTGAGAACAAACGTCTTGAGGGCAGGTATAGTCTTTGTATGTGGTGGGTAAACTCAGGGTGACCTGGACTGAGTCTTTAGGCAAGGCCAATTGATTTTTACTGCCAAGTTTGGCTAATTTTCATGAAGTCTAGAAGCAGACCCAGACAAAGGCCTTATATTGGTCTCTCCTTCATCAATTTACTCTGTAGCAGTGGTTTTCAATTTGGTCATTTTTTTGAATCACCTTGGAAGCTTAAAAACACCTCTGTCCTACTCCTGAAAATTCTGATGTACTTGGTCTTGGGTACAACCTGGGCATCCAGATTTGTTCTGTCTTCTGAGGGACTCAAATGTGCAGCCAGGGCTGAGAGCCACTGAGTTGGTGGAAGTGAATTTGCTGGCCCCTCATAGGTTCTATAGTTTTACTTTCAGCTCTTTGCTTTTAGAGTGGGAACTGACCTGGCATCACTTCACTTTGTCTGGTCTTGGGCAGATAGGCTAGCACCTGCAAAGACTGAAGCTGTGGAAAGGCAATGTAATTAACTTCTCATTTAAAAAATATGATGTGGGGGTGGTTCTAAGGATTAATTAAAGTTATTATAGTTATACTTACTGCATATACTCTCAAATTCTAGTGCTCAAATTAATTGTTTTATTACTTTTGATGTTGTAAGAGAATTTAGAATTTGACAATGATTTCTGAATTTTACTGTTCTTCACCTAAGATGTTTATGTCTTGAGAAGCTAAGCTGTCAGGATAGGTATGGAAAGTCCATAAAACCTCTTGTCTAATTTGACCATATCAAGTGAGCCATCATCTCTTACTCTTTCTGATACAAAAAATAAGTACAAACAGGGAGAATCTTGAAATGTCACAAATGTGTTTCATGTAGTTGGGTCCCATGGATACAGAATAACTGAAATATTTCAGGTGGAAAGCAACCAGATTTGCCTGTTTGGAGAATAAGCAGTCCCAGTCACTTGTCTGAAATGCAGTTTTATCTGAGCATTACTCCAGTAATAACCATGACGACTACAAGACAGAATATGACCTGACTGCCTTAACGCAAGAATTCTGTCCTTTGGTGCTTTCTGTGTCTTACAGCTGATGCTCTGAGTTATTTGGCCATTTGAAATGCTATAGTTCAGCTTCAGTGAGTTTCAGGTCCCTAGTGTCCTGTGACAATTCAGGCCTTTGAAGTTGCTTGGACCAGCGTTCATAGCCTATCTCTTGCTCTAATTATTTCATTTCTTTGAGCTGTGGTTTCCCCTCCCCTGTAAAGTGGAGATAGTAGAATGCAATCTAACAGAGTTGCTCTGCACATTAAATGCAAAAAAAGTGTAATAGTTTCAGTAGTCTGTATGGTAATTTTCTAAACCCTCAATCTCAACTTACATGTTTCCAATTATTTTCACCAGGAAAAGGGAATCCGGACTATAAATGCTAAATTCTGACACAGAAGGCTTGGTTTCAAACTGCTTTGAGCATTTCTAAAGACATTTTGGATAGTAAAGAAGCTGCATGTTTTCAGAAACCATTTTCTCGCGGGGCAAGGATGACAACATCATGCAGAAAAATCACATAAGAATTAACTTACAAAAAGAAAGTGTACTCTGCCTTGTTTTTCTTAGGAAGTTTCCAGTAATAATTGAACCATAGTTTCATTGTCATGGTCAAACTCAGGAAGATGTTTGCATTCTCCAGGGAAGATAACTGCACTTTCATGAAGCTGCTGTATATAAACCACAAGTCATCATCAGTGATACAAATGTGGGTTTGAGATTGAGATGTCTCCTGAGTGAGTATACAGGTTAAACACCAATATTCTGACATACTTATTTAGCATTGAATCAGAGAAAAGCACTAAGCTTATAAACATTTTAAGATTATTTTGGTGAGATAAGGTGATAAGCTGTGAAAAAAAAGATGATGACATTTATTCAATCACTATCAACTAAATGCCACAAAAGATTGACATTGACAATATTTATTTAGTTTTTTCAGAGTTCCACAGGTATTTTCTGAGTCCCCACCTCCCTGTGCATAAGAGATTCTGCTGGGCTTGGCATATCTGGGCCAGGGTCAAAGAGGGTATCTTTGACCAATGCAGAAAAACACCCCTTCACCTGAACTGGACCTTCACTTTCTGCCCCTCAGTGGTTCGCACAGTGTGAGCATCAGAGAGTTCTAAGTCCTTTGGCAGAGATCCCAGTCAGCTTGCCACCATCTTGAGGGTAAGCAAAAGTTCCAGTTGAGAACAAAATGTAGACATTCCAGAAGGCTTCTGGAGCTGCCAGGGCCTCCATGATTGGAAGAATGGAGGATGAAATAACATCAGAAAGTAATTTGTAGGTCTGATAAAATCAAGAGAGAAACATTTCTTGAGGGTACAATATTTCAGAAGCATGGATTGACCTGGTGAACATTACACTAAGTGAAATAAGCCAGTCAGAAAAAGACAGATGCCATATGACTTCACCCATATGTGGAATCTGAAGAACAAACTGAACTAACAAGCAATGTAGAGACAGACTCATAGTAGATAGAGAGCAGGCTGACGGCTCTTGGGGTGGGGAAATTAGGAGGTAGAAAGACCGAGCAAAAAGGAATAGGATCATGGACATGGACAACAGTGTGGTGGTTGCAGGGGAGGGGAAGAAGGGGGATAGATGGTAACGGAAAAGTACAATATGATACAATAAAAACAATGCTAGTATTTCAAGCTCAGGAAACTTGATATTATTTATCTAGTTTTTGAGTAATGGAAGTTTGTAGAAAGAAAATAAAGCCTCTTACCTGTAATTTTCCACTGCTATCTGCCCAAGTCTCTCATAGCTACTGTGCACTGCCTTACTTACTCCATTAGGGTGTTGAGGTATAATGGATGCTCATTTGGAGAAAGAATGTAATTATCCAAGGTGAAGAAAGAGCAGAAGAAGGGAGCTAGAAGCCATGTGCTGCATAGTCAACATCTGAAGCAGCTTCTTAACACCTGTCCTATTAATTGTAGCCTCTCCCACCCCCAGCTATCTTTTTATAGAAGTTTTCTTGATTTTCTCAATGAAGCTAAATGCTCTTCATCTTGATTGTTGTCTAATGATCAGTCTTAATTCTTTAAACTGACTGAAGCGTTACAGTTGCCTGCCAAGTTTCTCAAAACTTTAAGAACTTGGCCTGGGGAATAAGAAATAGAATGTGAAGTAAGTTAGAGTCTCCAGAGCTCAGATTACTTAGTCACTTCATGTTCTTTTTTTAGACAGTTATGTTATTATTAGGATACAAAGATGATCCTAATGAGAGACACTGGAGACATTTGTGTTTCAGTTTCTCAGTATTCCTCCTTCTTATTTCTTCAAATAAGGCATAGCAGTTTAGCCCTGGCCAGCATGGCTTAGCTGGTTGGAGCATCATCCCCTCCACCAAAGGGTCACTGGTTCAATTCCTGGTTGAAGCACGTGCTAGGTTGCAGCTTAAATCCTCAGTCTGCATGCATATAGGGGGCAGCCAATCCATGTTTCTCTCTCTTACTTTTGCTTTTTTTGGAATAAGAATAAAATAAAACTTTAAAAAAGAAAAAAATAAGATGTAACAGTTCACAAATTTTTATTTCTGAGGCCATACTCCGATCCACAGTCTAAATCATTCTCTTGGGTTTCCATCTCTAGACACAAAGATGCAGTCTGTAACCTAGGACTGCCATACTGACTGAACTAGCAATGAGTATATTATGGTCTGGTAAATATACTGATTTTTCTTTTCTGGCTACAGAGACATGGTCATGGATTCCCTTAGAGTACTGAATGTGAGGAAGTTATTAAAGAGAGATGCCACTATCATTTCTGCTGAAATTGAACCTGTGTGAATATAGTTGCTTGCAGGTATTCTACTACCATTTGAACTCAAGAGTGGTCCCAAATTGGGGGAAAGAATATCTCAGAGACAGGGAGAGCCTAGGTCCAGACAATATCATATGGGTCCCTGGATCAAACCATTCTGAAGTGAGACAACTCTTGAACTGTTTAGTTATGTGAGCCAATATATGTCCTTGTTTGTTCAAGCAAATTTGAGTTGGTTTATTTATAAATTGCAACCTACATTGTCTCAATGATATAAAATCATCATCCAAGGAATCTTTATGTGTATATCACATTATTTTTCCTCTTGCGAGGATAGTTTCCCACACTGCCAAAGTAAAAATAAAACCAAAAACTTTGGGCTAATGTCTAATGCTCAATTTAATAATTCCATTTCCATTATGAAGAGCCATTATATCTATTAGGGAAGTGTTTGCTGTCATTATTGGTTAGTTTTAGTTGCTTCTTTATTAAAAACTGCTCTATGTTTCATAATTCCAAAATTAAAGGCTCCAATTACTAGGGCTTTTATGTACCTTCTAAAACAAGCCCACGATTTCTGAGAGCAGTTCGCCAGAAACAACAGCCTTTCTCATTCCATGGCGTCTTTCCATTAATGTTATCAAATGGTCTCAATGCATCAAAAAGTTCACCTATGTACACTTGGGAACTTAATATGAGTTCAAATGTGTCAACATTTATTTATTTAATGAATTATATTTATGTAAATTTAAAAATCATGGGAAGATGTTGGGTATATAATAGATTTAACTAAAAAATGGCAAATGGAAAAAGAAAGAGTACTTGGTAGTCAGAGGGTTAAAATCCTAACATGTAAAGAACTCAGAAAAAAATATAAACAACTCTGTAGAAAAATGGATGAAAAACATAAATACTTAAGTCATAAAAGAGAAAATATAAATGGCCCATAAATGTATAAAAGGATATTCACTTGTCAGGAAAACAAAAATCAAAATAAAAACTAATTCAGTTGTCCATGCATTGGACTAGGAAGAAAAAAAAATTGATAATAATCAGTGCTGGAAAAGGTATGGAGAAACTAGTACTTTATTTCATGTAGCCGGGAATGTGAATTTTGATCTTATTTCTGAAAAATAATCTAACAATAGTTTCTAAGTTTTAAGATGTGCATATATTCCCTTGAATCAGTAGCTTCACTTTGGGGAATATTTCTTATGTAAATAGCACTATTTAAGAATATGTATGTAAGTTTTTCTATTGCAACTTTGTTAGTAGTGGTAAAAATCTAGAAGCAATCTCCATTTCTGTGGGTAGCAAAATCTTTGCATAAATTATACAACATACCTAATATGGGTTTTATGGAAGTGATAAAAGAATGACTCATATCTATACATATTGATATGGAAAGATGTCCAGCACATACTTTTAAGTTCGAAAACACAGAAATATACCCTGGCTCTTGTGGGTCATGGACTGAGTGCTGGCCTGGGGATGTTTTTCTCCCTCTCTTATCTTTCCCTTCCCCTCCCTCTAAAAATAAATAAATGAAATCTTTAAAAAAACTCAGAAACAAAATCATACTGAAGGTGTGGAAAATACATGCAAAACTATACTCATTGATTATATAAGGGAGTAAAATTGAAGTTTGGTCATTGTTTTCTTCCTTTAATGACCTTAGAATTATTTTACTTGCAACCTTGATTAAAAGCAAAGGACAAATTCTGTGAAGAAGAATTTTAAGATAGTTTCCTTCCTATGTATACATTCTCTCTTTCTCAAAGTTATTGTGTAAATTGAGCACAGAGGTCTAATTCAAGCCCATAGACAGAAAGCATACATTTCCCTTTCTGAGTATATTACTTTATTCTTATTTCTGTAAGTCAAAGAAGTAAAACAAAACAATGCAACTGTTACCAGTCTTAAGCCTTTTATGTATCAGGCCTGCACATGCATGCAAGAGATGAGGGGAAAGGGAGAGGGAGTGTGTGTTGTCTTGACTTGAAATCATTCTCTAGCTCCTGGTTTGTCCATACTCAAGTGTCTGGTCCTACTACAACTGTGGCCACAGCATGCACTCACCACTTTTCAGGACTGACTACAATTCACTGGTCATGAGTTCTTAGGAACTGATACTCCGAGCCTCAGTTTTCTCACTTTTAAAATGCTGTTGACAATGTCTACTGCCTTTACCTCAAAATCAGGAGATACTTACGATAAAAAAAACCATGTAAATATTACAAAGTAGCTGGCATTACCTCTTCCTGGATGATCCACTTTGTATTTTATTTTCCTTTATTCAAAAATGCCATACTAAATTTAATTTAATTCAACAAACTGGTTGTGAGTCTACATACCATGCCACTGAGAAAGAGGAAGTCATGGACCCTGCCATTAAGGAGTTATATTTTTATACAGACATTCTTCACTTCATTGAATATAAGGTGCACATTTTTTCACCTTTTCACACTCTGACATTGCTGTGTCTTACAAAAAATAGTGTCTTATGATAATATCTAATATTCACTCTCAGGCAGGGGGCAGTGTGGCATAGTTGCCATGTGCATGCACAGACTTGATCATAGGAAGTGGGCAATTATGGAAATGGAATTCATAATTCTATGCTATAAGAGTGCTATGCTATAAAAAATGCCTATGGAAAATAGTCTCTTGTCCCAAATGAAAAGTACAGTTTGCAAAATTGCCCAGCTGGGTTGGTATTAGAGAATACAGAATCACATCTGGCTAGATGGACTTTTTTCATTTTTGCTTTTCCAGTGGGCAAGTGCTTTAGGTGGGTGCTTCTGTGGCCTCAGTTTGGAGGGCCTATCATTTGAGCAGGCAATGTGCAAGGAGGGCAACAAGGCAGGGGGAGGCAGTGCAGGGTGGCACATCTCGTTCCAGTGTGAGTCTTCCTTCCTGTTTCTGTTGACACAACACACGATGCCTCCTGTCACCCTGTCAGGGGCAGTCGTTTCCAGCTTCCAGTCTACTTTTCCACACAACTGGTCCCCTAACAGCAGACTCCTGGCTTCTCCTGAGAAATAGCAGCACCAGCAGGCAACTCATTGTAGGGGAGGCCCAATTTACCTCTACCCTCAGAACTTTTTGTTGGGCTTGAGGGTTAAGTGACATAAGATGAATCAAGAAAAAAAAAAACACATGTGAATTTGTTTCAGTTTCTTGTGACCCAGGAGCCCTCGTAAGGAATTGAAGACCCAAAGAAGTAGCAAAAGCTACATACTTTTATACCAGCTTGACCAAAGAGAGGGACTAGTGGAAAAGTAACTGCAAAATATGAGGAGGCTAAAAGGGAGATAAGAATAATTTTAACGAGGTCTGTTTCTAAAGAATTCTCTCAGCTTTGACACCCTATCAAAGAATGTTATTTTTCTCCTTGTACGGGGGTGGGGGGGGCATCTTTTACAAGGGAGTTTTTACTTCCTGTTTTAAGAAAGGAAAAGGGAGATTAGAATACCCTTTTCTTAAGTGCCTCTAGCTAAAAATAATCCTAGTGGCAAAGTGGCATATTCTGCCTACCTTCAGTGCCTTCCTCAGAAGTCTGTCTATGTCCAGGCAACTTGGGAGCCTCCTCCAAATGCTTGGGCTTCCAATAGGAACCAAGAGGTACCTGCTCCTCCAAGTCTGGGTTTCCGCTCTGTATGCGACACTCCTTCATCCTTCTATATAAGTTCTAATGATGAAAACTTTTTTTTTTTTTGTCCACTAAGCCTTTGAATGGTAGGTGCTTCCTGCTTTGATCCTATGTGTTACCATTCAGTCCTCAAAAAACTGTTTAACCAATCCCGTTGATTACATTCTCTGTTAAAAGAACTTAAGGTTTCTGTTTGTCTTTTTTTGACCCCGAGTGACACAGCCCTCAAAGGAATTCTCATTTCTATCAAATGGCGATAGCCTGCCTGAAATTTGTGCATAATTGGTGATCTTTTCTACTAAAATCAATGATTTTCACGTGAACTCTGTATTTCCCAGAGCAAAAATGTGTGATGGGGAATTGAGGATAGGTGCAGAGATGAAAAAGGAACCCTCACTCTTCTTCACCACAAATAACTGTCTTTAATTTTTCCATATTGTGTTTTTGTACAAGATTCATGATAAAAGGATTCCAAGGATGTTCTCCCTACTCTGTTGATTTATGTAATATAATAATGAATGTAATAAAGATCACTGTCTAGCTATTTCATTGAAGTTGTCTCCTTCTATCCCTGCCAGAAATAAATTTCCCTGCTCTTTTTGTATTTTATTCTTATTTTTCTTAGCACATTCATTATCTTCTATTTAATAATAGAACTATATATTACATTTTTCTTCTCCACTAGACTATTCCCTCCAGAAAGGCAAGAAAAAGCTCTGTATCATTAGTGAGCACTCAACCAAGACATAGTTGTTCTGACAATACTTTACATATTTGTGGATTATTGTTGGCAAGTTATTTAACCCTGCTTTAGCCTGTTGCTTTTTTTTTAAATATAAGGGTAACTATGTGTACATTATATATATCGTATGATCATTTGAAATGAAAGAGATATACTGCTTATTTTTCTTATGGTTTTACAAACTTCCCCCACTGCATACAGCTCAGTGCTTCCACCAAATCGGTCCTCAGTAAATGCCTAGTGCACAAAATAAGTCGTTCTAGTTACTATTGCTGCATAGCAGCAAATCATCCTGAAACTTTATGGCTGAAAACAGCAGCGTTAGAATTTTTCCTGAATTACTATAGATTTTATTATGCATTAAAGGTAAAAATGAAGGATTTTCTATGAAACACTGCCAATCCGTTTTAGGGTTCTTAGGGTATAATCCCAACAGTGGAATTTCCAGGTTAAAAGGCAATTCCATTTTTAGTTTTCTGAGGCAACTCCATATTGTTTTCCACAGTGGCTGTACCAGTCTGCATTCCCACCAACAGTGCACTAGGGTTCCCTTTCTCCACAGTCTCACCAGCACTTGTTGTTTGTTGATTTGGGTATGATGGCCATTCTGACTGCTGTGAAGTGGTACCTCGTTGTGGTTTTAATTTGCATCTCTCTGATGGCTAGTGATGCTGAGCATCCTTTCATATGTCTCTGGGCCTTCTGTATGTCCTCTTTGGAGAAGCATCTATTTCAGGTCCTTTGCCCATTTCTTAATTGCGTTGTTTATCTATGCACCACAATGTTCATAGCAGCACAATTTACAATAGCCAAATGTTGGAAGCAACCTAAATGCCCATCTGTAAATGAGTGGATCAGAAAACTATGGTACATTTACACAATGGAATACTACACAGCAGAAAGAAAGAAGGAGATCCTACCGTTCATGACAGTCTGGATGGAACTGGAGAGCATTATGCTAAGTGAAATAAGCCAGACAGTAAAAGACAAATACCATATCATCTCACCTATAAGTAAATCCTGATCAACAAAGCAAGTAAGCAAGCAAAATATAAATGGAGACATTGAAATAAAGTACAGACTGATGGTAACCAGAGGGGAGGTTTGAGGAGGATAACGAGGGAAGGAAGGGAAAGGGTCATCAAAGAACATCTATAAAGGACCCATGGATAAAGTCAAAGGTGGGTAGAATTGAGGGTGGGAGGTGGGATGGGGGAGAATAGAGACAACTGTACTTGAAAAACAATAAAGAAAAAATAAAATAAAAATATGTAAACAAAATATTTTTTAAAAACTAAACAACAACAGCAACAAACAACCAATCTATAGACCTCTTTGGGTAAACTGTGTAAAATTAGTAAGTTTTTTTTGGTACTAAAAATACATTAATCTCATTTACTTCTTTCTGTTGAACACACTCTGGGAACAAATCAAAATCACAGACACCACATAAATTACATTGCAATCCTACTAGGTGAAATGCTATGTCTGTAAGAGCTACATGAAATCTAGTTTCCAGATAGAGTTCCTTTCTTGCCAATTTTGGAAATATTCTAAAGAGCTTCCTTTAGAAACCATCTAGGTGAGGTGAAAATTTACTCTTGGAAAATTATTAGAGATAATACTTGTGAAATGTGAAGTTATGACTTCCATGTGAGCTGTGTGCACATTTGCAGATATTTTATGAATGCCTTTGGGATATCTAATAATAATGCAATTTCTCATTGTGTTTGTTCTTTTTGAAAAATAGAGACCACCAAGAACTAATTGCCCCTAAGGAATGTATTTCAAAATGTAGTTTTTACTGTATGACAATTATAAATAATCTATTATAAGAGGTGATAAGAACCCGTTACATTTATGTAACATATTTGCTTTTTAAGGATGTCATGACCTCTTGCTTCTATAATTCTAAAAAAATCCTTGTAGATAGATGAGGAAAGTGCTATTATTATGAAATTTGAGTAAAAAAGCAAAGAGATATAACAGCTGTGCCATTTTCAATACATAAGGTATTTTGGTTTCACTGATGTCTTGGTTTATTTGTTGATTTAAAAGTCACTTGACTTTTGTTCAACCTCAAGTTTGGTAAAAAGGAGAATGATATTTGCTAACTAAACGAAGTTCTCTTCTGTAGTATATTTGTGTCACAATTTTGTGTTTGCACAGAAGAGACTGATGTCTGCCTTAAGGGTGCTATAGTTGCCACTTTGGGCAGCTTACACATGGTAAACATTGATGGTTCATGTTGAGTACAACCAAGAACCAGTTGTTCCCAAACTTATCCAATAAAAAGATTTCTTGCAATGTCAAAATAAAGTTCATTGGTCATTATTCTATAGTAGTAAGAAGGCAACTATGAATTCTGTTTTCCATAATATTTTATTAACCACAATTAATGGGTACATTTGTAGAGTATCCATTAATTGAAGAGTACTCATTTGTACAGTACCCATGTATGAAACATGCTATTTATGCTAAAGTCCTAATAAACATATAGATTCATAAAACTGTTGAAATAGCTCACAATTCCCCTAGAAATTCATAGCTAATGTTTCAGGAAACTGGCACAACAAGGGTTGGACAATATGTTACATCTGGTGCACCAATGCCAGTAGAGAGGAATGGCTGCCTGAACAGCTGTGTCTGCAGATGGTTTCTGAGCCTATTATTAATTACAATGTCTACCAGAGAAGGGGGGAGGAGACTAGATGTAAAAAAGTCAAATATTTTCCATACCTGACTTGAACGTGGTGGACCATTTGATTCAGTTTTGTCCAGGAGGGAAAAGTGGAGATTGCCATTAATTTATAAATATAACAGATGCTTAAGGTAAAAAATTTAATGTAAAAAGTCATTTAAAACAGTCCTAAAATTAAATCTGCTTTAGAGGGGAGGGGGGCGAGGGATAATGGGGGGAAGAAGGGGAAAGGTCATCAAGGAAAATGTATAAAGGACCTGTGGACAAAGACAACAGGGGAAGGGAGGATTGAATGTGAAAAATGGGAGTGGGTAGGGTGGGAGAGAGTAATGGGAGGGAATGGGGACAACTGTTATTAAATAACAAAAAAAGAAAAAGAAAAAGAATTAACAAAATAAAAATAAAGAATAGTTTTAAGAACAATTTAAGTTTACTGAATATTTCATTTCAAATTTACCCTGTTATTAAGCACTTTGTTTTTGCACCCTCCACTTGAGGATATCTTCCATTTTCCTTTCAAGCAGATTGAATATTGAAATGACCTACTCCCTTCTGTTATTTTAGTTATTTGATGAAGAACCTTTGCTGCCCACCAGCTGATACTCATTGGTGGTACTGTCATCTGCCTACCTTGCTTGTACTTGGTATATTCTGACTGGCTATCTCTTGAAAGACAAGCCATTTGATGAGGCTGTTTACTCAAAAATGTGAGCCTATGGCTGTATGCTGAAAAGTATGTGGTATATGACTTTGCTCCACTGGCCCAATATTCCTATTTAAAGAAATAAATTTTCCTAATAATTTAAATCACTCTATGAGTTGCTAATTTTGCAAATATCTTTAGAGAAAAAAGAAATCCCAATGATATGTTTAATTTATCAGTTAATCATTGTGGGAATCCCCTATTTCCTTCTTCTTTTTTTTTAATTTTAATGATTGTTCAAGTACAGTTTTCTCCCCTTTACTCCCAATCAAGCCCTCCC
>PVIA01007110.1:0-87715 GCA_004024845.1 Tonatia bakeri | reverse complement strand
AGGAGGAGGGAGGGGGAAAAGATATAGAGAATAAGTAGCATAGACAGTAGGTAGAAAATAGACAGGGGGAGGGTAAGAATAGTATGGGACATGTAGACACTAAAGAACTTATGACACATGGACATGAACTAAAGGGGGGAATGAGGGTGGGAGGGGATGGGCAGGGTGGAGGGGAGTGAAGGGGGAAAATGGGCCAACTATAATAGCATAATCAATAAAATAAAGAATAAAAAAAAGAAAAAAATAATTGATGGTTGATAATTTTCTTATTTCCTCCTAATGATCATGCTATTTATTTCCAAAGACATTTTCTCTGGGGAAGAAATATTGAGCCCTAAGAAGTTCTTTGTGGCATTTTGTATATCTACAAGCTGTCAAGCCACTTGGACAAAGCCACAGGTTATATATGAAATATGTGAACATTTTCTTGGGGTAACACATGTAGAGGTTTTATCTACAACCAGAACTTAGTGACTGTAGCGAAGGTCAAGTGCACTAAAAATTCTGTTATTATCTGAAGGTCCTATAAAAACTGCTTTCTCAATGAAGCATTCTTCATTTTCTGGACACTTTGAACATTGTTGGCTTTCTATGTTACCTTGGCTTTTTCAGTCTACCAACAGTGGACTCCCCTATGTTGGACTCTTACTGGAGAATTCTGGACACTATCTCTGCCTCCATGGAGGAAGGCCAGAGCTTGAGCTATGGTAAAAACTAAAAAAATGAATTGAAGGACAAGATGTATTCAATTTAAAGACATACAATAATAACAGAGACATTTAAAATTTTTCAATTATTCTGACCTCCTAGAGTATAAAGTTGAAGATAAGAGATGGGTACAGGGAGAAATGCCTTTTCTGTGAATCTAACAGTTGATGAGAGATAGGGGACCTTTATCTGAAAGAGGACTTCACAAAGCTTCTCCCTAAGGGAAATTTCTCTGATAGCCATATCTAAATAACTAGGAAGTGTCAAGTTTCATCAGGACCTGCTGATAGTATCTACTATGATTATCCTGAGGGGTATTTTATTTTAATGATACATAATTGCCCTTCACACACTTAGTAAACACACAATAACTTCAGAGACTGACTTTTCGGTAAAATATTCTCTAGAGGTTTGCATTTTTTCATGGGAGCCCTGGCATTACATTTTCCAGAAATTATTGGCCTCTATGCAGCTCTCTCTTTTGCTCATAATAAAAATAATCTGTAAGTTAGGAAAAGAAAGTGCTAAAGAAGTCTAATTGTTACAGAAATTATTGCCATACTTTCTGGTGGGGCTCACACAGCAAAACACATTGTTAGTCACCATTTCAAACCTGTGGTCTACATAAAGGGCCACATTTTAAGATGAAATTAGAGATGGTGTCTGAGACCACATTGTTAGAAAAGAATCTGTGATGCTTGAGGATGCTGGTAATTAATTATGAGCCAGTTTACTGGGACAATTGGTAGGCAGAACATGTAGCTTGTCTTGGGAGCTGGGTGACCCAATAAAAACAATGATAATACCTAACTTTTCCTTGATGTAGCTTTTCCAGTGTTTGCGATTCCTACATTATTGTTATTGCTGCTGTACTTTGTAGTAAAAGGAAAGGCATATAAGTTTGGGTACAGCTATGCTTTTTTCACAAACTTGCTTTTTCCCCTTATTTTGTCTGACCCTTAGAATGGAAATTTATTTTTATTTTATTAAAACTATTCAATTTTAATGCAATGAAGACACAATTTTGTGAGGTTATCATTCTTAGCTTGATGCATACTAAAATATTTGGACTGTTTCTGAAGTTTTTAGAACTTTGACATTTCATTTTAATTCATGCACAGCTATAGTTCAAATTATTTAAAATTAAATTGATAAAAACTTCTTAAATGACATAAATATATCAAAACAAGTCATTTAGATGATGGTTCTCATCAAGTTTTTAGATGATAAAAACACCATGACTAAAAAAAATTTCCTCTGTGTGCATGAGTGTATGTGCACATGTGTGTGTGAGAGAGAAGAGAGAAAGAGAGAGAGAGGACATGATGCCTCCTTGCCCTAAATACTTCAACGTGTATTTCCTATAGATGTGGACATTATAACTACAGAATAATTACCATAATTAGAAGATTAACACTGACACTGTACTAAAATCTACAGACCTTATTTAAGGTTTTGTTCCACAGCATATATACAAAAGAGGAGGAAAATCATCACTCACTACATTTAGGTATCTTATATCTGATTTAGTCTCCTAACTTATCTGAAACCATTTCTCAATGCTTCTTTATCTTTTACATCCTTGGTACTTGCAAGACATAAGATGGTCCTAAGAATTGAAATGATACACTAAAGTATATTCAAAGAAGTATCATTTCCCTCAACTTCCTTCACATCCATTTCAATTTCTTCAATTTTTCACACCAGTCCCACCCACCACATGTAGGTGACCAACCTAATTCATTTGATTTATTCTTTCTGCCTTTTTTTTTTCACAGAAATGAGCAGATATTCATACACAAAAGGAAGCATAGATACTTTTATGCACCTTGCTTTTGTCACTTAACAATGTTCATTTGAAACCACTCTATGTTGTTCCCAGAGATCTCCATCTTTTTGTACATTGCTCAGTGCATCGCTATATGGCTGGACCATATTCAACTGTATTCCTGGGTATGAGACCAAGAAGTGAGGGTATAGAGAGGCATAATGAGAACCTGGGAGATAGGCAGATAGATAGATTTAACTATGTATAATTATATATGTATATGTACATATACATGTGTACATATATATGTATATATGTGTATATATGTACAAATAAGTATAGATGGATAGATATATTGATAGATGATAGATTAGATAGATGATTGATAGATAGATGGACAGATAGATATAGGTAGATAGATATATGCTTTCTACACATCTGAATTATAATAGTACCAATGATTAGTACTTTCCAACCTTTCATCTCTAATCTCTCATTCCCCAGAGTATCCTCTGGAGAGGTCAGCATTTTAAGGCAATATTGGGAAAAAAATAAAACTGCTTCCTTTTTGAACTCTTCAAAAGTTCTGCCATGTGCTTGATCAAATTTATGGTCTCAGTTATCCATACCTCTCTGTATTCATGCTTTCTTTCATGCAACTTTTCAGTTCTTCCATCATAGATGCAAATAGTATTTTGCACACAATTTAAATAAATGGTTTTTCATGAACCACCTGAAGTTTGTGTGTGTATCACAGGTTCAAACATTTTGAAGCAATGACCAGCAATGCAGAACTATTTCTTACCAATGGAACCAACATTAGTGAAAAATAAGGAAATTAAATTTAGGCTGTCCAAACAAGCAAAAAAACCCATGGTAGGTGATCAGTTTGAACCAAATAGATTATTGTTGTTTGAGTCCTTTGGGCTAAACTCTCCTTTTAATCTGAAGTAAGTATAATTTGTTCAATTCTCTATTGAACTTTAGGGCTGTAAATAAAGTTAGAGAGCTGCTTTAAGGTTCATTTTAATTCTTTTGGCAAAGAGCCAACTCATATAATTGAGTGATTCTTTATTCTCTTCAGGGCACTTTCTCTGGCTCAAATTTTTCTTGCTGACAGTTTTCCAGGCAGCAACTTTATGAAGACATTGAACATTACAAACATGACTTTGGATGAGAACCTATGCATGAAAATCACCCAAAGCATCATTTATGGACAGAGGAACAAGGTCAAGGGTATTTGGCACCTTCCAGACATATTTTATTAGATTTTGTTTTCACAGTTAAACATGACATAACAAAATATTAAATGTTTTTATTTTAACAAAGAATTTTACTATATGATTTTGATAATATTGCCTTAAATAACTTTTATCTTAGAGGAGGAAAGAAAATCTGAAGGCAATCATCTCCCAGGACCATAGACTGTTTCATAGATTGAATACTGCAATTTTCTCAACATTAGACTCACCTGGGAATATGTAGCAATATGTCCATACTCAGCACACAGACTCACACAGACTCAGCTCTTACTATGTGTGAGACACTGTGCTAAGCTACAAAGATAGAAGAACAAAACCTAGATACTCTTTTTAAAAGATCATATTCTAGTTCAAAGGCCATAAAATTAGCAGCCTATGGTCCAATTTGACCTGTAGAGGAATAGTATATTTAGACTATACAGAGTTGGACTCCAACATTTTAAATTGGTGGCAAATTCATTCTATATTAAGGTAATATATTTTTTCAGCCTTAAAAAATCATAAAATTAAGCAACACTGCACCCACATTATACATGACTACTATCAGCTGGGCAGTGTTACCTCTTTAGAAGGTGTAGAATCCCACCTACTTCTACTGGGTATAGACATTCAGTCTGCTTGTGAAACCTTGTAGGCTCATGAGTCTGAGACATGTGGTCAAGTTGAAGGAGGTAAATGTAAATTCAGTTGGTAATTACAGGGTATAACAAAGACTATAATAGATGTATTTAAAACGTCCAGCCAAGATGGAGGCATAGGTAGACACACTGTGCCTCCTCATACAACCAAAATAAGGAAAACAAAAATTTAGAAACAAAAAAACAATCAGCACTGACAGAAAATTGAAATGTATGGAAGTTCGACAACCAAGGAGTTAAAATAGACACATTCATCCAGACCGGTAGGAGGGAAGGAGTCGGGCAGCCAGGCAGAGGGGCTTGAGGCAAAAAAAAAAGTGGCGGCTGGCAGACTCCAGGCATGGAGTGGCAGCAGGCAAACCCAGTAAGGTGGCGGATTATGGACAGGCGTGGCCTGCAAGGCCACCGGCAGACCAGGTGGTCCCACATTCCCATGAAGATAAACCAGGCAAAACTGGGGAGTGAGACAGATCACACAACCCAGGGCTCTAATGCCAGGAAATAAAGCCTCAAAACACCAATTGAAAACACCTGTGGGGGTTGAGGTGCTGAAAGAGACTCCCAGTCTCACAGAAGAGTTCAGTGGAGAGACCCACAGGGTCCTAGAATGTACAGAAGACCACCCACATGGAAATCAGCACCAGAAGGTCCCAGTTTGCTTGGAGGAAGCAGGGGAAGGAACTGAAAGCTGGCAGAGAGCAGAGCAAGTGCCATTATTCCCTCTCAGACCCCTGCCCCACAAACTGTCACAACACAGCAATGTGGGTTGCCCTGCCCTGGTGAATACCTAAGGTTCCACCCCTCACTATGTAACAGGCACCTAAGACAAAGAAAAAAAAATGGCCCAAATGAAAGAACAGATCAAAGCCTCAGAACAAATACAACTAAGTGATGAAGAGATAGCCAACCTATCAGATGCACAGTTCAAAACACTGGTAATCAGGATGCTCACAGAATTCATTGAATTTGGTCACAAATTAGATGAAAAAATGAAGGATATGCAAAGTGAAATAAAGGAAAATGCACAGGGAACCAAAACTGATGGGAAGGAAACTGGGACTCATATCGATGGAGTGGACCATAAGGAAGAAAGAAACAACCAAATAGAAAAGAATGGAGAAATAAGAATTCAAAAAATGAGGAGAGGCTTAGGATCCTTTAGGACACCTTTAAACATTCCAACATCTGAATTATAGGGTTACCAGAAGGGGAAGAGGAAGAGCAACAAGTGGAAAAGTTATTTGAACAAATAATAAAGGAGAACTTCCCCAATCTGGCAAAGAAAATAGACTTCTGGGAAGTCCAGGAAGCTCAGAGAGTCCCAAAGAAGTTGAACCCAAGGAGGAACACATCAAGGCACATCATAATTACATTACCCAAGGTAAAAATGAAGGAGAGAATCCTAGAAGTAGCAAAAGATAAGGGGACAGTCACCTACAAAGGAGTTCCCATCAGACTGTCAGCTGATTTCTCAAAAGAGACCTTACAGGCAAGAAGGGGCTGGAAAGAAGTATTCCAAGTCCTGAAAGGCAAGGACCTACATTCAAGATTGCTCTATCCAGCAAAGCTTTCATTTAGAATGGAAGGGCAGATAAAGTGCTTCCCAGATAAGGTCAAGTTAAAAAAGTTCATCACTAAGCCCTTATTATATGAAATGTTAAAGGAACTTTTCTAAGAAAAAGAAGATAGAAAACATGTACAGTAAAATGACAGCAAACTCACAATTATTAACAACCACACCTAAAACCAAAACAAAAAACAAACTAAGCAAACAAATAGAACAGGAATAGAACCACACAAATAGAGATCACATGAAGCATTAGCAATAGGGGAGTGGGAGGAGGAAAGAGGGAGAAAAGGTACAGACTAAGTAGCATAGATGTTAGGTAGAAAATAGACAGGGGGAGGGTAAGAATAGTATGGGAAAAGTAGAAGCCAAAGAACTTATATGTATGACACATGGACATGAACTAAAGGGGGGAATGTGGGTGGGAGGGGGTGTGCAGGGTGGAGGGGAGTGAAGGGGGAAAATGGGACAACTGTAATAGCATAATCAATAAAATATACTTTAAAAAGAAGAAAAAATAGATACATTTACATCAAGCTGTGGAACATGGTGTTGTTTGTGTGTGTAGTAGATGCATGCATGGTTTGGAAGAGTATTTTTGGAAATTTTTTTTTTAATGTCTTTGTTAAATTCCATTATTTTGGAAACTGATTTGCTGGTTATCTAACAATGTCCTAAGAATACAACCTCATACAAACTACAAACTCAATCAAGCATGATTTAGACATGTCCCACTTCATGTTGTCAACCTACAATTCCATTCACTGTCTACCAAGTACTACCATGCACCATGCACTCATTTTTACACTAGATTTTTTATGACATCTCAGGGGTTGGCTTCAGTGCCATTCTCCTCTCTGTCCAGGTATCTATCCAGTTCTCATATCTATGGCCTTGCTCAGTTAAAATCACTATTTAAGTGTTGGTAATGACTTACTTTTTGTTACCATCTCGAAGGTCTATGAATTCTTAATAGAGTACCATTGTCAAAAATACCTACACAACAATAAAAAGAATACAATATCAACAGTAAAATGCTCTTCATTATGAAAAGTCAGTATTTGGAAGCAGGTGCCTATCAAATTGTTATTTAGACGTAAGCATTCATCTTACTTCTGAGATAAGCCTTGACTGAGAGCTCAGAAGCAAGGTAGATAGATTGAGCAAGAGAGAAAAGAAGGGAGTAGAATAATTAGACCACATAAGAGCTTGTTAACTTAAAAATAAAGGGAAGCCAAAATGAGAGAGGCAACAAGCATTTATTTGAGATTTTTTAAAAATAGCTATTTTGGAAAATCACTGATTCAGGAAGAAACTCAAATAATCTTAAGATTAGGAGACAAAAGCAAGGGGTATTTATGAAAAAGAGAAGGGAGAAAATTACATCAATAGAAGGAAGGCATTGCTATTGGTGCAGAGAAGTTAACACAGTGACACTAATTCTAAAAAATAGTTTTAATTTTATTATTTTATTATTTTTTATTTTTATGTTTTTCAAAATTTCTGAATAATTTTTTATTGTTTTTCAGTTGTGGTTGTCCCACTTTTTTCCCCATTGCTCCCCTCTGCCCCTTTCCCCCAACATCCACGGTCAATCCTCCCCATTTTCTGTGCCCAAGTCCTCTGTGTTCTTTGAAATAGTTTTTTACAATAGCCAAAATAGTTTTTACAAAAAAACTATGCACCCCAATATAATACTGAATATTGGGGTGCATAGGTTTTTTGAATTGGTGTTTCAGGATTCTTTTTTTATTGTTGTTCAAGTATAATTGTCTCCATTTTCCCTCCCCCACCTCCTACCCTCTATCCTACCCCACTTTTGATTTATCCAAGAGTCCTTTATAAATGTTCCTTGATGAGCCTTCCCCTAATTTCCCCTACTTTTCCCCATTATCATGTATCATAATATATGCTTTTTTGTTATCTTTGCAAACAGTTCTTTAGGACAAAATATTGCTTTAGTCCTGGTCCAAAATATCTTGCCCTGTTTTAACATTCCAAAAGTTTGAGGAGTAAGACCTACAAGGCAGTTCCTCTGGGATGGCAGATTTGGTTCCCTTCAAAAATGGTTCCACTTATCTATTTTTTAATACAAGCTCTAAGATGGTCCATGGGGAAGGGAACAGTAAGAGGCACATATCTGTGGAGCTATGACCATGAAGAGAGGAACATATCGGAAGAGGACATTCATAATTTATATTGGAATTTCATCTGGGTCTGACATTGTTTTGCTGTATTTATATTTAACAAAAATGATCATCTATGCACATTGGAGAAATATAGTTTGAAACATGCTGTTTGCTTGTCAACGAGCTCCATGTGTGTTTGTCCTCTCAAAATACCGAAGTTGTTAGCACTAAGGCTTCAATCCAGAAACATCAGTTAAATGACATGAAATTTATAACTATCGAATGTGATATTGATATTTTACATGAATTATAAAAGGCCCCCCAAAAAATAAAAGCCCAAAAGTGTTTTCCTATTTTTCTTTGACACCAACAAAATAAATGTAAGCAAAATAAAATGAATATTATAAGTAATGAATTATAGTTTAAATTTATTGCCATTAAAATGAATTGCCTCAAAACTTGGCACTGTAGATTGATTTTCTATGTGGGTAAAAATTATTACCTTATTGCTTGATCCTTCCTTTCATTATGTCTGGTTGACAAAATCATCATAGTCACAAACAGGTACATATTTAGATTTATTGCTCTCTTCTTTACAATTTACTATTTCTACAATTACTGCACTTACCATTTCCCATTGAGAGAAAAAACACATAGTTAAGGAAGACAGTACTTAATTTCCTGCTTAGGCAGGTGGTGTTAAGTGCCAAAGATGAATAACCCTGCATGAATCAGCTTTAGACTTGATTTTAATCCCTGCTATTTATTAGTTATCTTGGAAAAGCAGTATATGACCTCCTAAATTTAAAACTTTAATTACAAAGAATAGTCAACTGACAATGGAATAACAGAGTTGAGAGCAGCTAAAATGCAAAAGTGCCAATAATTTGTAGGCATAACCAGAGGGAGGACAAAGTTATATAGCACAAAAAGGTGAAAAGTAGTTATAGATCTCCACTGCAAAGAAAAAAGAAATTTGAAGAAAAAAATATAAATTTATAACAACATTGGCTATAATGTCCCAAAATAATGATAAATAAATATAATTTTAATAAGAGAAAAAAACATACTGAAATGCATGTTCTTTCCACTGTCCCTTAACTAACTAGGATGCCTGAGTTATCAGTACCAAATTTGATCTTAAAAATTAATTGACCTCTCTTTTGTTATGCTTGATTTTTATGCCAGAGAAACTGTAATTAAAATGTTAAGAAAATATTGCTGAAATTAAGTGACCATCAAAATCCCTCAATACAGATTGAGGGAGAGAAAGAGGGAGAGACTCTCGTGGTAACTCTTTGCTGCAGTTACTTTCCCAAAACAAAGCCTGGAGCTAGGCCTTATATCTCTGGAGACTTGGAAACAGACACTGAGATGTAGATTTGTGTTGAGTATGTGTATCAGTAAGTGTGCTCTCTATGTCAACACATTAAGAGAAGTGGAACTGGACCAATGGAGAAGTTAAACTGTGATGCAGTAGCAATTAAGGCCTCATCAAATCCCACAGCAAGCTTTCAATCTGAGATGGTCTTGTAAAGTTGTTCCAAATTAGGGCAAGGGGTCTAGGTCTGTGTATGCCAATATGTACCAGTCGCTGGGTATTAACTGTTTTCTTTTTAAGATTTTATTTATTTATTTATTTTTAGAGAGGGAAGGGAGGGAGAAAGAGAGAGAGAGAAACATCAATGTGTGGTTTCTGGGGGCCGAGGCCTGCAACCCAGGCATGTGCCCTGACTGGGAATTGCACCTGTGATGCTTTGGTTCGCAGCTCGCACTCAAGCCACTGAGCTACGCCAGCCAGGGCTGGCATTAACTGGTTTTAGGGAAGTAGTAAAGCCTTGAGTTATGTAGCATCTTCAATCAAAAGCAATTTTCAGAGAGCTATCAACAAGCAATACTTCTAATACCTGAATATGAATACTTTCATCCTTACAGGAGTGTTGGATAAAGTACCATAGTATCCATGAAACTTGCATGAAGGTTGAATATTTTGGAAGGTGGTCAAAAGGAAAAAATATGTGAGTAAAAAATAGAGAAGAATAAAATAGAGAGGGGGAGGAAGTCAACCTGAGGGATTAGTTCATAATTGAATTTGTCATTACTGTGGGCAACTAGGGCTCTGAGAATTCTCTAAAGAACTTGGCAGAATGCACAGAAACATCTATCTGAGACATGGCAAATAGAAGTATTTATCAAATGGCTTCAACCCCCAGTGGACAAGAGTGCTCTAGGGCTGTTAACTCCCTCACACTCCTAGATATGTGTTTATGTCAGAATATTTGAGCAAAGTCTTTCAGGGTTTCCACACAACGGTTACTAAAACCTTATGGCAGAAAACAAGAGCTACATGGTGTAATGGATGTGAAGTGCTTTCAGGTTACACCTGATAGCAACTGGTTGCCAGAGCACTGGTCAGAGCAAAGCAGTGGGCTGACATAATATCAGGTAGAGAGTAAATAATTGTTTTTGTCTTTCTTATTTTTAATAACTACCTGATATAAGACCATTAGTCTTTCTTGATGATTTGGCACATGCATAACTGGGAATTGATATTTATTAGCTTTATGTTCAGTTACATTTTCCCACATATATTAACACCAGCAATAATCTGTCATATTTGAGCAAGTGTGATGAACATCTTTGGAACTATATTGAACTACAACCTAAAAGTTCTAAATTTTTCCCCCTTTATATCCAAACACACTTCATAGGAAGTATTCAGGTGTTTTACATCGTTCTTTATAATAAAGAGTTTGGGAGTATACAGACTGCGAAAAGTAGGTGTGCAGTTGTGAGTATGTAAAACACAAGAGTTTGTTCTTATATTATTTATTAATTATTATATTATTAATTTGTATTTTTATCTTCTGATTATTACTTTTATTGTTTCATAACCTTATTTATGATTTATCTTTTAGGTAATGATGGCTGGTAATCTAACCTACCTTGCCCACCCCTGAATGTGCTTCCTCATGTATTCAGTATTCTCAGAGAAGTATATAGTGTTCATATGTATATTTTACAAGTAACTATAACTTATAGAAGTTTAGAAAGGCATATTATATTAGACATCTAATAAAATTCACCTTATTTCAGTTGAGTAAACTCAGGCCAACATAGAGTAAATCACCTTGATGATGGCATGGTTCATTAGCAAGGGGACAAAGAGTAGAACCCAGGTTTCATCACTGCAGTTCAGTATTTTTCCCACCCAAAAGTTCATTTCCTCCCATACTACATCCTTTTTTCCACATTTTTACTTCTAAGTGTGACTGAGTACACTACTTGGTTCCAAGACATTTTTCGCAGAAAACACAGAACATAATTTATCAGATACTTAAAATGTTATTTTAACTTTGAGCAAAAGCTGGTCTTTCCTCCTAAACTGAACAATAGAAGCTATGCATTTTGTAGAAAGTAAATAGAAAGCTTGCTCAAAAATAGGAATTTTCATCTGAAAGAAAATTTCATCTCAGAAAGACTGATGTAGGTAAGATTGGGTCAAGTAGAGAGACAACAGCTAAGGATGTACAAGATAATAGAGTATAGCCACAAGTGTGAGAGTGCCACCTAGCAGTGGGAACCAGACTGGGGGGTTATAGAACAGAGAGTAGAAGGACAAGAACCCCTGATGGAGGAGATTAATTGGAGTATAAGCTGGAGCAGTTGGAATATGCAATATCTTCCTGCTCACTCAGCCCAACCTTCCAATTGGCTGCAACAGAACCGTAGTCTCCAATAAGTAGCAGCACTCAGAACAGAGGGACAGGGCAATGCCTTGGACCAGAAGAACTTTGCCATCTGGCAAAAGGAACTGACAAAATAACTCGCTGGCATTGCCCATAGCCCTAGACTGAAAAATACCTTTTTTTTTTTTCCTGGAGAATTTATAACCTTGAAAATGCCCTATGTACAAGGTCCAAAATAAAAAAAAAAAATCCTCTTTTATTACATAAGCTTTTATTACAAAATCATAAGCATGTAATTCTGTAACATAATATCACACTCAAGCATACCATATGACATTTTAGGTGAAATGTTCAAATTAAAACTATAAATTGTTGTACACATTACAGTACCAACCACACTCAAGCAGGCATTACTTCTGCTGGACCCTTGTATGTTTGAAATTTAAATTATATTACATTTTGTGGCCTAGACAATTACACACTACACAAAATCAAAATACCCTCAAAATAATAGTGCTCTGGATACATGTAGAAGAAAAAATTACATGGTCAAATAGTAAGAATTCAATCTCCTTCAGAATTACCCTCAATTAAGTTCTGCTGGGCATGCCTTTACAACTAAAACTACAGAACACCTTCAGTGGAGACAACAACAGTTTGGTGAAGTTCTGAGGGACACCAACATTGGAATGATCAGATAGAGAACATTAAAAAATAAAGCAGTATAGTTGACCCTTGAACAACATAGAATTTAAAGGAACTGACCCCATGCAGTCAAAAATCCACATGTAGATTTTGACTTTTCAAAACCTTAATTACAGTCATCCCTTGGTTTCCATAGGTGATTGGTTGGTTCCATCACCCCCTTCCCATGGATACCAAACTACACAGATGCTCACGTTGTTTATTTAAGATGGCATAGAACAATGCATACAGTCAACCCTCTACATCCATGTATTCCCAATATTGTATCTAAGATACTGTTTTTGATGTAGCGCTGGTTGAATCTGCTGCAATACCCAGGTATACATAAGGAAAACTGTCCATTTATTTTGAAAATGTGTATATCAGTAGTTCTATACAGTTCAAACCTGTGTTGTTCAGAGGTCAACTGTATATAAACTCTTTAATAAAATAAAAAAGAAAATAAATATATTAGTAAGAAACTAAATATCAAATAAGAAAAAACAGGTTTGAAAATTATAGAATAGAAAGTTTAGATATAAAAAACCATTAAAATTAAATACTCAATTGGTAGTTTAAACAGATTAGATACAGCTTAAATAGGATTAGTCAACTACAAAAAATAATTTGAAAGTACTTATAAAATACAGCCTGAGAAGATGAGGAAAAAGGAAATATGTGAGAGAAATTAAGAAAAATAGAGAATAAAAAGTGGTGCAATAGGCACTCAATATTCCACAGTAAAGACAGTGAAGAGAAACTATTTAAGAACAGAAGGGTTGAGATGTTTAAACACTTGATGGAAGACACACAAACTCATAATCAAGAGAAACACAGACTATTCTCAGGATGATCATTTTTTTTACAAAAAGAAGAAGAAAAACCCCAAAAAACCTCTCAGATAATTGTAATTAAAGAGATAAAAGAGGAAAGACAAAGACCTTAACAGCAGATTAAGGGAGAACAAAGGAGTAAGACCTGGACCAATGGCAACCTAACAATGAGATATTTTGACACAAAAGGAAATAAAAACAAAATGACCCAAGATCTATGAGACACTGCAAAAGCAGTTCTAAGAGAGAAATTCATAGCAAGATAGTCTACCTCACAAACAAGAAAAATCTCAAATCTAAACCTTACACCTAGAGGAACTAGGAAAAAGAGAACAAACAAAGCCCAAAGTAAATAGAGGGAAGGAAATAATAAAGATCAGAGTAGAAATAAATGAAATAGAGAATAAAAAATAGAAAATACCAATGAAACCAATACCTGGTTCTTTTAAAGGATAAACAGAATTGGTAAGCCATTAATCGAATTCATCATAAAAGGGCTGGGGGAGAGGGCCTCAGATAAATAAAATTAGAAACAAAAGAGTTGAAGTGACAGCACCACAAAAATACATAGAATTGTAAGAGTATAAGAAAATACTAGAAACAGTTTTGTGCCAACAAATTGTACAACCTGCAAGAAAAGGATAAATTCCTGAAAACATATAACTTTTCAATACTGAATCAGGAAGAAACAAAAAAAAATCTAAACAGACTAATTACTAGTAACAAAATCGAATCAGTAATCAAAACACTCCCAACAAAGTCCTGGATCAGATGGCTTCACAGGTGAATTCTACTGAACAGTAAAAGAAGAATAAAAATGCATTCATCTCAAACTATTTTTAAAAAACTGAAGAGAGAAGGCTCCCAAGCTCTTTCAAAGTCAGCCTTACTCCAATATCAAAAACCAGGAAAAAAACAAAAGAAAAAATATTAGACAACAGAAGTCCTCAATATGTATTTCAATATTTCAATATATTAAAAAGATTGTACACCTTGATCAAGTGGGACTTATTCCAGGAATGCAAAACTGGTTCAATATCTGCAAATCAAGTAATGTGATACACAATATAAGCAAAATGAAGGACAAAATCATATGATTATATCAATATATGTGGAATAAGATTTGACAAAATTTAATATCTATGTGTGATAAAAACTCTGAGCAAAGTGGGGATGGAAGAAACATACCTCAACATAAAGGCCATACATGACAAACCCACAGGTAACATCATACTCAATTATGAAAAGCTGAAAACTCTTTAAAATCAGGAGTAAGACAAGAATGTCCACTTTCACCACTCTTATTCAACATAGTACTGGAAGTCTTAGACCCAACAATCGGACAAGAAAAAAAAAGCATCCAAATTGCAAAAAAGGAAAAAATACCATTATTTGCATATGATATGATATTATTGTATATACAGAGAGCCCTAAAGAGTCCACTGAAAATCTATGAGAGCTAACAAATGAATTCAGGAAAATTGCAGAATATAAAGTTAATTTTTAGAAATCACTTCTTTTTTTATATACCAGTAATGAATTATTACACAGAGAAACTAAGCAAACAGTCCCATTTATAATTTCATCAAAAAGAATTATGTACCTAGGAACAAATTTAACAAAGAATGTAAAATACCTGTATTCAGAAAATTATAAGACATTACTGAAAGAAATTGAAGAAGACACAAAAAAATGGAATATATACCATGCTTATGGATTGAAGAATTAACATCATTAAAATGTTCATTCTACCCAAAGCAATCTATAGACTCAATGTAATACCTGTCATAACACAAATGACATTTTTCACAAAACTAAAACAAATTATCCTAACATGTATGTGGAACCACAAAAGACTCAATAGCCATAATAATACTGAGAATGAAGAATAAAATGGAAAGGTTCATGCTATCAGATATCAAACTATACTATAAATCGAAATAATCAAAACAGCCTTGATGTGGAGTCTGACCAGCAGAGTCCATGTGTTGCGGTTGCAATGAACAAATTCATATGGACTGCAGAAGTCCTGTGGAGAAAAACGGACATCATAACCACTCGTGAGTGAGAGAATTCCCTGACCCTTGCCTGGACAAGCTTTGGTTGCTTTTCTGAGTGCATTACATCAAAGATGGTCCTCATTTATTATGCACAGAAAAGGATGTTGCAAATTCAATGAGAAAAGTGGTCAAACTGGCTACACTTCGTCCTTGGGCAAATTAGCACAGAGTTTAGGAAGTTAACTTAAAGATATGCAGTAAACATTTGCTACTTCAATTACGCATGTTTAATGAACATCCGCAGACGAGATGAATACTGCGGGATGGCTGGAACGGTAAATTCTTTCACAGTAAACATTTGCTACTTCAATTCAGGGTGAGAAAGTTTTAGCCAAAGTAAGCCTCAAAGTAGCCTAGGTACAATGCAGGCCTGGTTCTCCATGGGAAAGCTGATCTGTGGGCCTGGCTCCTGAGTGCCGCCTCACACCTGTCAGTTTTCTGAAGCAGGGATGAGCTACATTTACCACTGCCATGTGGACCAGTTCCCTATACAGCCTGGGCCTGGCATACAAACAGACATAGATCAAAGGAACAAAATAGGGAGCCCCCAAAGAAACCGATGGTTATATGGTCACTGAATCTATGACAAGGGAGGCAAGGACATACAAAGAGATAAAGACAGTTTTTCAACAAATGGTGTTGGGAAAACTGGACAGATACTCCAAAAAAAATGAAAGTAAGACCACCTTTTACCCTATATACAAGAATAAACTCAAAATGGATTAAAGATATATATAGTACCTGAAAGCACAAAACTCCCACAGGAAAACATAGGCAAGATGGAGGCATAGGCAGATATGCTTTACTTCCTCACCCAACCAAAAGAAGGACACAACAAATTTAAAAACAAAAAAGAACCAGAACTGCCCCAAAATCGAACTATATGGAAGTCCAACAACCAAAGAGTTAGAGAAGACACATTCATCCAGAGTGGTAGGAAGGATGCATCCAGAGCAGAGAGCACATGCTACAGACTGGGAAGGTGAGGTGGTGGCTGGCAGACCAGGTGGTGCCACATTTGTGTGTAGATAAGCTGAGAGGAACTGGGGAGCAAGTCACACCGTGCAACCCAGGATTCCAGTGCGGGAAATGAAAACCTCAAAACCTCTGGCTCTAAAAATATGTGGGGATTGCTTTAGCAGGAAAAATATCCCAGCCTCACAGGAGAGAGTTCATTGGAGAGACACACAGGGTCCTAGAACATACACAAATCCACCCACCTGGGAATCATCACCATAAGGGCCCAATTTGCTTGTGGATAGTGAGGAATGTTACTGAAAGCCAGTGAGAGCCCAGCAAGCAGCATTGTTCCTTTTCTGGCACCTCCCCCACAGACAGCACCACAACCCAGTGACGCGGGTTGCCCTGCCCTGGTGAATACCTACGGCTCTGTCCCATACAATGTAACAGGTGCACCAAGACAAAGAAATATGGCCCAAATGAAAAAGCAGATCAAAACTCCAGGAAAAACTAAGCCATGAGGAGATAGCAGAGTTCAAAATACTGGTCATCAGGATACTCACAGAAGTGACTGAGTATGGCTAAAAAACAAAGGAAGAAGTAAAGGCTACACAAAATAAAATAAAAAATATATAAAGGGAACTAACAGTGAAGGGAAGTAAACTGATACTCAGATCAATGATTTGGAACATAAGGAAGCAATAAACATTCAACTGAAACAGAATGAAGAAACAAGAATTTGAAAGCATGAGAGGCTTAGGAATTTCTGGGACAACTTTAAATGTTTCAACACCTGATTCATATGGGTGCCAGAAAGAGAAGAGGAAGAGCAAGAAACTGAAAACGTATTCGAAAAAAATAATGAAGGAAAACTTCCCTAACCTGGTGAAGGAAATAGACTTCGAGGAAGTTCAGGAAGCTCTGAGAGTACAAAAAAATTTGGACCAAAGGAGAAACACACCAAGGCAAATCATAATTAAATTGACAAAGATTTAAGATAAGGAGAGAATCTTAAAAACAGCAAGAGAAAAAGGGAGAGTTACCCACAAAGGAGTTCCCATAATACTATCAGTTGATTTCTTGAAAAAAACCTTGCAGGCAAGAAGGGGATGGAAAGAAGTATATGAAGTCATGAAAGGCAAAGACTTATATCAAAATTATTATGCAAAGTTATTATTTATTGATTTATTTTAAAATATATTTCATTGATTATGCTATTACAGTTGTCCCTTTTTCCCCCTTCATTCTCCCCCACCCTGCACACCCCCTCCCACCCACATTCTCCCCCTTTAGTTCATGTCCATGTGTCATATTTATAAGTTCTTTACCTTCTACATTTTCCATACTATTCTTACCCTCCCCCTGTCTATTTTCTACCTACCATCTATGCTACTTAGTCTCTGTACCTTTTTCCCCTCTCTCCTCCACCCACTGCCCTATTGCTAATCCTCCATGTGATCTCTATTTCTGTGGTTCTGTTCCTATTCTATTTGTTTGCTTAGTTTGTTTTTGTTTTGTTTTTAGGTGTGGTTGTTAATAATTGTGAGTTTGCTGTCATTTTACTGTACATGTTTTCTATCTTCTTTTTCTTAGAAAAGTTCCTTTAACATTTCATATAATAATGGCTTAATGATGATGAACTCCTTTAACTTGATCTTATCTGGGAAGCACTTTATCTGCCCTTCCATTCTAAATGAAAGCTTTACTAGATAGAGCAATCTTGATTGTAGGTCCTTGCCTTTCATGACTTGGAATACCCTTCTTGCCTGTAAGGTCTCTTTTGAGAAATCAGCTGACAGTCTGATGGGAACTCCTTTGTAGGTAACTGTCTCCTTATCTCTTGATGTTTCTAGGATCTCTCCTTAATTTTAATTTTGAATAATGTAATTATGATGTGCCTTGGTGTGTTCCTCCTTGGGTCCAACTTCTTTGGGACTCTCTGAGCTTCCTGGACTTCCTGAAAGTCAATTTCCTTTGCCAGGTTGGGGATGTTCTCATTTATTATCTGTTTAAAAAACTTTTCCATTTGTTGCTCTTCTTCTTCTCCTTCTCGTACCCCTATAATTTGGGTGTTGGAACATTTAAAGATGTCCTGGAGCTTCCTAAGCCTCTCTTCATTTTTTTGAATTCTTGTTTCTTCATTCTTTTCTGATTGGACGTTTCTTTCTTCCTTCTGGTCCACTCCATTGATTTGAGTCCCAGTTTCCTTCCCCTCACTATTGGTTCCCTGTGCATTTTCCTTTATTTCACTCAGCATAGCCTTCATTTGTTCATCTAATTTGTGACCAAATTCAACCAATTCTGTGAGTATCCTGATTAATAGTGGTTTGATCTGTGTGTCTGATAGGTTGGCTATCTCTTCATCGTTTAGTTGTGTTTTTTATGGAGTTTTGATCTATTCTTTCATTTGGGCCATTTTTTTTTTGTTTTGATACGCCTGTTATATATGAGGGGTGGAGCCTTAGGTGTTCACCAGGGCGGGGCAACCCATGTCGCTGTGTTGTGATACTGTATGTGGGGCATTGTTCCAAGAGGGAACAATGGCACTTACTATTTGAATCACTTCCCCTGCTTCACCCAAGCAAATTGGGCCCTTCTGGTGCTGATTTCTGTGTGGGTGGGTTTGTGTACATTTTAGGACCCTGAGGGTCTCTCCAACAAACTCTCCTGTGAGACTGGGATTTCCTTCTGGCACCTCAGCTCCCAAAGGTGTTTTCAATTGGTGTTTTGAGGCTTTATTTCCCCGCACTGGGACCCAGGGTTGTGTGGTCTGTCTCACTCCCCAGTTTTGCCTGGCTTATCTGTGCATGAATGTGGGCCAACCAGTCCACCAGCTGCCTTGTGCGCTGCGCCCGTCCACAATCTTCCATCTCACTGGGTCCACCTGCTGCTGCCTCATGCACCCAAGGTCTGCCAGCCACTGCTCTTTTTGCTGTGACTCCTCTCTGCCCTGGCTGCCCAACTCTGCCCCCTCCTACTAATCTGGATGAATGTGTCTACTTTAACTCCTTGTTTGTCAGACTTCCATACAGTTCAATTTTCGGTCAGTACTGGTTGTTTTTTGTTTCTAAACTGTTGCTGTCCCTATTTTGGTTGTGCAGAGAGGCACAATGTGTCTACATATGCCTCCATCTTGGCTGGAAGTTGCCAAACTTATTATTTAGAATGGAAGGGCAGATAAAGCAGTCCCAGAGAAAGTAAAGTTAACAGAGTTCATCATCACCAAGCCCTTATTATATGAAATGTTAAAGGGACTTATCTAAGAAATAGAAGATCAAGACTATGAACAGTAAAATGACAATAAACTCACAACTATCAACAACTGAACCTAAAAAATAAAAACAAAAATAAACTCAGCAAACAACTAGTACAGGGACAGAATCAGAGAAATGGAGATTATATGGAAGGCTATCAGTGGGGAGGAGGAGAGGGAAGAATGGGGGAAATGGTACAGAGAATAAGAGGCATATAAGTAGGTACAAAATAGACAGGGGGAGGTTATGAATAGTCTAGGAAATGGAAAAGCCAAAGAACTTATATGTATGACCCCTGAACAGGAACTAGTGGGGTACAGTTGAGAGGGATAAAGGGGAGAAAAAAATGGGACAACTGTAATAGAATAATCAATAAAATACACTTAAAAATAAAAAATAATAAGATAAAAATAAGTATAAAGAAAAACGGGCAAAATCTCTTTGACATTGTTCATAGCAGTTTTAAAATATGTCTTTTAAGGTGAAGACAGCTAAAGTAAAAATGAGCATATGAGATTACTTAAAAGAATTTGCACAGCAAATGAAACAACCAACAAAACAAAAAGACAAGCTACTGAATGGGAGTAGGTATTTGCAAATAATATATCTGATGAAGGGTTAATAGCCAAAATACATGCAGAACTCATGCAACTCAACATCAAAAAAGCAAAAAAAATGATTAAATAATAGACAGAGGTCATGAACAGACATATCTCCAAAGAGGACATACAGATAGCCAACAGACAAATGAAAAGATGCTCAAAATCATTAATCATCAGAGAAATAAAAATTAAAATTATCATGAGATATCACTTCACACTTGGCTATTATCAGTAAGTAAACAAGCAAGAGTATTGTCAGGGATGCACAGAAAACAGAACCCTCATTCACTATTGGTGAGATTGTAAATTGGTATAAATTTGTAATTTTTAAAATTAAAAAAAAAGAATTGACATATGACCCAACAATTCCACTTCTGGGTATTTATCAGAATACATCCAAAACATTAATTTTAAAAGATATATACACCCCTATGCTTGCAGCATTATTTACATAGTCAAAATATGGAAATAACATAGGTGTCCACCAATAAACAAATGGATAAAGGTATGGTATATACACAATGGAATATTATTAAGCCTCAGGAAAGAATAAAATCTTGCCATTTGCAATAATATGGCTGTACCTGAAGGGTATTATGCTAAGTGAAATAAGTCAGAAAGAGAATGGCAAATATCACATGATTTCATTTATATGTTAAGCGCAATTTGAAAAAATAAACAAAACAGAAAAATTTACAGATACAAAGAAAAAAACTGATAGTTTTCAGATGTGAGGGAGGCCAGAGTGATAGGTGGAAGAGGTTAAAAAAATTAAGTAGCAATTGCCAATTATAAAAATAGTCACTAAGATATAAAGTAAAGCATAAGCAATATAGTCAATAATACTGTAATCACTGTGAATGGTGTCAGATGGGTACTGGACTTATGGTGATCACTTGGTAAGGTATACAAATATCTGATCACTGTGTCATACAGCTGAAACTAATATAGTATGTCAACTGCAACTTAAGATTTAAAAAAATATATTTTAAATAGCACCGTACTTCATGCTTTACAAGTGTAGATGAGTACAATTCATTAAATGAACACTGTGCTGAATGATAGTTCAAAGTATCTTGAAACAGCTTTATTACAAGTGTTTTTGAGAATTCTTTTGTATGCATTACAAAATATATTAAAGTTCTATTCATTGAAAAAACATTGTGCTGAACACAATGTGCAAATAGCTTCTATAGAACAGCTTTATTACATGTGCTTTCATATATTGTATTATATCAATTATAGAATGGCAATGAGTTCCATTCACTGAAAGAACATTATACTGGGTGAAGTCTCATTGTAAGTTGGAAGCAACTACTTTATTACAAGTGTTGTTAAACATACTTTTGTATGCATTATAGAATACAGATATATTCCACTCACTGAAAAAACAACTGTGCCAAACACAGTATACAGGTAGATAACTTAGAATATTTTTAATACAAGTCCTTTTTTAAACAATTTCTTCATGCATCACAGAATGTATATTCGTTCCATTCATTGAAAGAATACTGTGCTCAATGAAGTTTCATTGTATGTCTAAAATAAGCATCTTTATTCAAAGTATTTCTATTGATTATGCTATTACAGTTTTCCTAATTCCCCCCCTTTTATACCCTATCCACTCTGCCCCCCCGACCCACCAGCATTCCCCGTTTCTTAGTTCATGTCCATGGGATGTACATATAAGTTCTTTGAGTCCTCTGTTTCCTTTACCATTTTTTACCTCTCCCCATCTATTTTATGCCTACTAATTATGTTTCTTCTTCTCTGTACCTTCCCCCACTATTCTTCCCTTCCCCCTTTCCACTGAAATCCCTCCATGTAATATCCATTTCTCTTATTCTGTTCTTGTTTTGGTTGACTGCTTAGTTTTTGTTTTCATTGTTTTTCTTTTCTTTCAAAGTTCATAGTTTTTGATCATCATCTATTTCTTAGATAAGCCCCTTTAACATTTCATATAATAATGGCTTGATAATGATGAACTCCTTTAACTTGACCTTATCTGGGAAGCACTTTATCTGCCCTTCCATTCTAAATGAAAGCTTTGCTGGATAGACTAATCTTGGATATAGATCCTTGCCTTTCACGACTTCAAATACTTCCTTTCAGACCCTTTTTGCCTGCAAAATTTCTTTTGAGAAATCAGTTGATAGCCTTATATGCACTCCTTTGTAGATAACTTTCTCCTTTCCTCTTGCTTCTTTTAGGATTCTCTCCTTATCTTTAATCTTGGGTAACTTAATTATGATGTGCCTTGGTGTATTCCTCTTTGGGTCAAACTTCTTTGGAACTCTCTGAGCTTCCTGGACTTCCTTGAAGTCTATTTCCTTTACCAGATTTGGGAAAGTTTTCCTTCATTATTTGTTCAAATAAGTTTTCCATTTCTGGTCTTCCTCTTCTCATTCTGGCACCCCTATAATTTGGATATTGGAATGTTTCAGGTTGTCCCAGAGGTTTGTAAGAGTCTCTTCACTTTTTTGAATTCTTGTTTCTTCATTTTGTTTCAGTTGGATGTTTATTTTTTCCTTTTGTTTGAAATCATTGATTTGAGTCCTGGTTTCCTTCCTGTCACTATTGATTCCCTGAATATTTTGCTTTATTTCGCTTTGGGTATCCTTCATTTATTTTTTCATTTTTCGACCAAGTTCAATCATTTCTGTGATCATTTTGATTACCATGGCTTTAAATTCTCCATCAGATAGGTTGGCAATCTCCTCATTGCTTAGTTCCGAGGTTTTGCTCTATTCTTTCATTTGGGCCATATTTCTTTGTCTTGAATCAGCTGATAAGTTGTAAGGGGGCAGAGCCTTAGGTATTCACCCTGTCAGGGCAACCCTCCTTGCTCTGCTGCAATGCTGCCTGTTGGGGAGGGGCCAGAGAGGGAACAGTGAAGCTTGCCTGTCTGCTTGTCTCTAGCACACTTTCCAAGGGACTCTTGCGTGTGAAACTGAGAGTTTCTCCCGTAGCCCATCACTGCAACCCATGTAGTCCACAGCCACCTCTGAGTCTCAGTTTTCCCCTTCAGTCAGCCTCTTCCTCACAGTCTGCTGAGCTTAGCAGCCAGCCCTGCTCCCATGGTCCACTACCTCACAGCAGTATTTCTGAGCTGGCCTGTGTGGTCCGCTGCCTTACTAGTCTGGATGTTCTGGTTGATTTTTGTTTTAAATTCCTAGGTTGTTGGTGTTCCATGCAGTTTGATTTTCTGGTGCTTTTGGTTGTTTTTTGTTTTTAGATTGGTCATTATCCTGCTTTTGGTTGTGTGAGGAAGCCAAGGGTTTCTACCTATGCCTCCATCTTGGCTGGAACTAAACAAGCATCTTCACTACAGATCCTGTTAACCATTATTCTATATGCATAAGAGTATATGTACATAATCCATTCAATGAAAGAATATTGTGCTGAATACAGTGTGCAAATAGGTATTTTATAACACCTTTTTTTTATCATTAACACTATTATAGATGTCCCTTATTTCTACCTTCTTTTCCCCCTCCAGCCAGCTCCTGCTCTTCCTCCCATCCCATACTTCACCACATTGTTGTCTGTATCCATGGGCTATGCATATATGCATGTATGTTCTTTGGCCATAGATAACATCTTTATCACAAATGTTTTCAGACAATTTACTACATGCTTTAGAGAATGTGTATGAATTCCACTCACTGAAGAACACTATGGTGAATGAAATTTCAATTTAGGGCCCTGGCTGGTGTAGCTCAGTGGATTGAGCGCAGGCTACGAACCAAAAGGTTGCCAGTTTGATTCCCAGTCAGGGCACATGCCTGGGTTGCAGGCCAGGTCTCTAGTGGGGGCCATGTGAGGGGCAACCACACATGATGTTTCTCTTCCTCTCTTTCTCCTTCCCTTCCCCTCTTTCTAAAAATAAATTAAAAATTTTTTAAAAAGAAAAAAGACATTTCAATGTAGGATAAAAGAATCATTTTCCTTACAAGTGTTGTTAAACATTCTACCACATGCATGACAGATTATACAGGCATTCAAATATGAAAAAAATAACCGTACTGAATACAATTGCAAGTTGCTTAGTTAGAACATTTTTACTACAAGTGCTTAAAGACATGTTACCACATGCATTACAGAATGTGCATGAGGTCCATTCACTAAATGAACACTGTGATGAATGATGATTCATTGTAGCTTGGAAGAGACAGCTTTAGTACAAATGTTGTTAGACATTCTTCTACACTTGTTGAGAGGCAGAGTCAAGAGGCCAGAGTAAGTAAACTCAACTCACGTCCTTCCACGATTTCATCAAAATTACAACTAAGTTGTAGAACAGTTACCACTGAGAATCTCCTGAAGACTAGCTGAACAAAATTCCTATACCTAAGGATATAATAAGCGAGAAGCCACTGACACTTTTAGAAATCTACAGTGCCAGCAGAGGCCAGGTGCCTGCTGCTGAAAGAGTCTTGAAAAAGGTGTTACTAAGGTGGGGTAGTGTCTCAGGAAGTCACTTGGTAAGAAGTTGGGTGGTGTTCACTTGAGACAGATGGGAGGAGTGGAGATGCAGAATGAGCAGGTCCCACACCATCAGTAGGCCTATTAAGTGATGGGAGGGATAGCTTGCTCAGGTACAGTGATCCCCACTGAGGAGTGAGGGATCCCAAACCCACATCAGGCTTCCCAGCCTGAGATGCCTGTGCTGGGAAAAGCAGTTCTTATAATAACTGACTTTTAAAACCATGGGAATTAAATCTGAGAGGAATTGTGCTTTAGGAGACCAAGATGCTGCTCTTAACAGGTTTTCGCAAAAACTCACTTGCTCTAAGCTCCAGCACAGGGGCAATAGTTCAAGAAAAACCATGGATATATGGGGAAGAACTAAATTGACTAACTTCAAAGCAAGAGCTGGATGGACAAGAACTGGTGCAACTCTGTCCACAGACAGAAGCTCTGGCAGGAACAATTGTTCCTTTGTTGATCTTTCCACCCACCCAGCTGATTGGCACTGGCAGGCGTAAAACCTTTCTCTCTCCATTAACTTGGCTAACATCGTTCACCCCACCCTGGTGTCTCCCTGAGATCTATTCTATCCAACTTGCTCACCCAGAGGCTCTTTCAAACAAGTGACCTGCCTCAGCTCACACTGAAGACTCACTCAAAGGATTGCAAACCCCACACTAGCAGTAGCTGCCACCTTTGGCAGGCATTGTAACTCCTGCCAAGTGGCCACAAGGCCGGCACAAATGGTAGCAGGCCTTGGCTTGCATCGTAATTCCCACCAAATGGTCCAAGCCCAGCACATGTAGCAGCTGGCCTCAGCTTGTGTTGTAGCATGCACCAAGTGGTACTGAGCCCAACAAAATTGGTGGCTGGTTTTAGCTCACGTTGTAGCTCTAAAGGGGCCCTAAGCCCAGAACAAGCAGTAGCTTCCCTCAGCTTGCATTCTAGATCCAACTATGTGGCCCCAAGCCTGCAACAAGGAGCAGCTGACTTTGGCTTGTGTCAGAGCCTGTACTCTGATGCTCCAGACACTCAGAGGCCAACTTTAGACCATACCAGATCTCTACCCAAATAGCTCCACAAACAACACACATGATGAGTGGCCTTAGCAGGCACCAAAGTCCTTGGACTCAGCACCCACACAACAGTTCATCCACTATAGTCATGGCTAGCCATCACAGTCAGTCAGCCTAAGGGTTAAACCCACCCACCATTGTACAAGCAGCAATTGAGGCCAACTAAAATAGGAGGGCACATACATCCCTAACAGGATCGCCCTAAGAGAACTAGGTTAAGGTGACTGGGGGAAATGTGCCACTGATCCCAACAGGATACCCTCTACCAAAGATAATTCTTTTAAGACTGAGAGACATAGTGAATCTACCTAATACATAGAAACAGGGTCAGACAAATGAAGATACAATGAAACATATCCCAAAAGAAAGAAGAAAGAACTCCAGAAGAAAAACTAATAAATGAAATGGAGATAAGCAGTCTACTAGATAAAGAGTTCAGAACACTGATTATAAAGATGCTGAATGAACTTGGGAAGAATACGAAAACTCAGCAAGTACTACAACAAAGAGGTAAATAATATATTTAAAAAAAACAATCAGAACTAAAGAATGGGTGGATCTGGAGACCATTATGCTAAGTGAAATAAGCCAGGAGGTGAAAGACAAATACCATATGATCCCACCTATAAGAGGAACCTAATCAGCAAAACAAACAAACAAGAAAAATAAAACCAGAAACATTGAAAGAACAAACTGACAGTAACCAGAGGGGAGAGGGGAGAAGATAATGGAAGAAAATAGAAGGGTCATCAAGGAACATTTATAAAGGTCCCACAGACAAAGGCAAAGTGGGGTAGGATTGAGAGTGGGAGATGGAGTTGGGTTGGGCAGAGGAGAATTATGTGGGGGAAATGGAGACAACTGCACTTGAACATCAACAAAATAAGAATTTAAATAAAAGAACTAAAGAATACAATAAGTGAAATTCAAAAAATACACTAGAAGGAATTAATATAAAGTTAGGTGAAACAGAAGATCAAATCAGCAATCTGTAATACCAGTTAGTGAAAAACATCCAGTCTGAACAGTAAAAAGAAAGCAGAATAAAAATAAATAAGGATAGTTTGAGGGACCTCTGGGGCAAATCAGTTGTACCAACATTTGCATCGTAGGGTTTCCAGAGGACAAGAAAAAGAGAAAGGGATTGAAAACCTATTTGAAAAAGACAAATAAACATGATCTCACTTATATGTTGAATCTAATAAACAAAATAGGTGGACAAAATAGAAACAGAGGCATGGACACATGGAACAGAATGAGCTAACAGAGGGAAGAAGGGCAGAGTGGGAAGGGGAGAGACTGGTTGAAAGAAGATGAAGGAATTAGCTAAAGAACATATATACATAACCCATAGACACTGAAAACAGTGTGGTGATGGCCAGAGGGAAGAAAGGCTAAGGCTGGGTGGAGGCAGTCAAAGAGGGAAAAAAAATGGGGACACATGTAATAGTGTCAACAATAAAAAAGGAAGTAGATGAAATCAAACTACCACACTGTCATAAACAACTATAAAATCTGAAAATATATATTTAAAAAACAAAAGTTTGCAGGCATTATAAAACAACCAATGCAGACTTATAATGATGAAAAGTATAAAAGGTAGATTCTGTTTTGTTTTGTTTTGTTTTGTTTTGTTTTTGAGAAATGGCAATATTATTGGTATAAGCAAAATCCTTATACATAGTATATATTTATGTATTCTCCCTCTCACTTCCTTTCCTTTCTTTTTCTTTTCCTTTCCTTTTCTTTTTTCTTTCCCCTTTCTTCCCTTCCCTCTCTTCCCTTCCCTCCCTTCCCTTCTTTCCCTTCTATTCTTTCTTTCTTTCTTTCTTTCTTTCTTTCTTTCTTTCTTTCTTTCTCTCTCTCTCTTTCTTTCTTTCTTTCCTTCTCCCCTTCCTTCCTTCCTTCCTTCCTTCCTTCCTTCCTTCCTTCCTTCCTTCTCTGTCTCTCTTTCTTTGTCTGTATTTTTCTTTCTGTCTGTCTTGCTGTCTTCCTTAGAACAATGGCACAACTTTAAGGTTATAGCAACTCATTTTTGCCTTCATAGATAAAAAAAAGTATGGTTTATGGTTAAATACTGGCATATAGATAATAACTTAAAAAGTTGGTTTGTCAGCAATTCTAGACAGAGGAATGGAGAAAAGAACATTTTAATATCATCCTATAATCCAGGGGTCCTCAACCTCTAGGCCATAGACTAATACTGGTCCATGTCTGTTGGGAACTGGGCTGCACAACAGCAGGTAAGCTTGAATTTAATACACTTGAATCATCCTGAAACCACACCTCATCACCCCAATCCATGGAAAAATTATCTTTCACAAAACTGGTCACTGGTGCCAAAAAGATTGGAGACTACTGCTATAATTAATCTATGTATTCATTACATATTTGTATTGTATAATGAAAACAAATTTCATGCTGTTGTTTATTTTCTAGGTGTTGTTTATATGGAGTTAATTCTGTATAAGACATTGTACCTTCTCATTAAATGAGCATAAACTCAAAAAGTTGTACATATTTATAAAATAAATTAAAATTATATCATAACTAAATTTATATTAGTGTCTTTGCCAGGAAAAAATCTAAAATAATAAGCAAATATGGCTAAAATGAGTGTCAGTCATTTGAACCTAAAAATTTGAGATAAATGTGTTTTACAGTAGTATTGGTGCCTGTGTCTTCAGACAAGCCTCCTGCTGGAAGTGTGCAGTTCACCAAAACAGGCTTCTTAAGAGCCAGAGACAACGAAAGTCCCACAGAAACACTTGTTGAAAAAACATTAATATGCAAACAATAAAATTCTGGGAATTGAATTTTGGTGTGAGTAATATAATACTTCTCTTTACAAAGAACAGTAGTCATCAGATTAAAATCTGATATAGTATTGTTTATAATTTCTATAAAAATGTAATACAAGCAATTGTTGACTTGGTTTATTACCTGTTCAGACACAGTATGTCTTAAACAAACCCAAGATCAACCTGTTCAGTGTGGATTAGTTGGTTGGGCATCATTCTGCAAAGCAAAATGTTGCTGCTTTGATTCCCAGTCAGGGCACATGCCTGGGCTGCTGGTTTGATCCCGGTACATATGAGAAGCAACTGACTCACATCCATGATTCCTTCACTCCTTTCTCCCTCCCTTACCCTTTCTCCAAAAAATAAATTAAAAAATCTTTTTTAAGTGTATCACTTTTTTAAAAAGAAAAACTAAAGTGTAATATTTTGCTCCAGAGTGGAATGGTGCTCTTTTGTGAAGGACACTCCTGAATTTTGATTTGTGCCAAAAGATACAGCATTCTTTCTTCTTCCTGGGAAGACACTGGAGATGTTCTGTCTCTTTTCACTATGGTACTTCTCTTAAAAAAAAGACTTTATTAAAATGGAATTTACATAACATAAAATTCAATAATTTAATATGCACAATTCAATGTTTTTAGTATATTTACTTAGTTGAACAATCAAGATGACAATCCTGAAACATTGTTATTACTCCAGGAGAAGCCCCATAGCATTGACTGTAATTCATTACCACCCCCTCCCAGGCCTAAGCAACCACTAATGTACTTTGTTTCTATAGATTTGCCTAGTCTGGACTTTTCATATAAATGGAACCATGCAGTATATGGTCTTTTGTAACAGGTTTCTTTTACTTACCATAATGTTTTCAAAGCTCATTTGTATAGTACAGTGTGTTAGTATTACATGCATTTTCTGAATAATAATTAATTGTGTATATGACATGTTTTTTATCCAATCATTAGCTGATGGATATTACAATTGCTTCTACTTTTTGACTGTTATGAAAAATGCTGCTATTAACAGTCTTGTACAAGTTGATGTAGACATGTTTTTATTTCTCTGAAGTAAACCTAAGAATGCAATTTCTGGGTTATATTGTAACTGTACATTTAATATTTTGAGAAACTCTCAAACTATTCTCCAAAGTGAAGCACCATTTTACATTTTCACCAGCAATGTAAAATGGTTCCAATTTCTCTGCATTTTCTTTAATATATGTTGTTGTCTATATTTTTTATTATAGTTGTCCTAGTGAATTAAAGTACTGTTTCATCACATATATGATTTGTATTTAATTAAAGATTGATAATATTGAGCTTCTCTTCATGTGTGTCTTGGTCATTTGTATATCTTCTTTAGAGATATTATTATTTATATTTAGAATTTATGCCCATTTTATATAGAACTGGATAATTGTTATAATTATTATTATTATTACACTTACAACTTTTTATATAGCCTGGATATGCTCCTGATCAAATATAAAATTTGCAAATAGTTTTTCTGTTTGGGTAGCTTTACTTTTCACTTCTTGGTGGCATTATTGCAGGACAAATGTTTATAATTTTAATATTCATATATTCTATTTTTCCTTTTGTCATTTGTGCTCTTGGTTTCACATCTAATAAACCATTGCTTGATTCAAGCTCATAAAGTTTTACTTTAATGTTTTCTTCTGAGATTTTTTACATTTTCTGTTCTTACATTTGGGTCTATGACCCATTTCGAGTTGGTGGTGTATGTATGTGTGATGTGACCTAGAAATCAAACTTCATTATTTGGCATGTTGTTCAAGCACCATTTTTTAAAAAGACTATTTTTTCTGTGTACTGGTCCTCGCACCTTTGTTGCAAATCAATTGACCGTAGATATATGGGTTTGTTTTTTTTTTAACTTTCAATTCTATTTCATTGGTCTACATGTCCATAATTATGCCAAAGTTACACTGCTTTGATTACTACAGCTTTATGGTAAATGTAGAAATTGGATAATATATAATATGAGTTCTCCAACTTAATTGTTTCTCAAGTTATTTTGGCTATTTTTAATCCATTATATTTTTTAAAAAAATATTGAATTTATTGGGGCAACATTGCTTAGTACAACTACATAGGTTTCAAGTGAACACTTCTATAAAACATTATCTGTATATTGCAACATCATGGATGCAACTGGAAAGCATTATGTTAAGCAAAATAAGCCAGGCAGTGAAAGATAAATACCATATGATTTCACCTTTAACAGGAACCTAAACAACAAAACAAAGAAACAAGCAAAATATAGTCAAAGACACTGCATTAGAGGACAGGCAGAAAGTGACCAGAGGAGAGAGAAGAGGGATTTCAGGGGAAAAGGGGAAGGGTTTATAGGAACAAAGTTAAAAGACACATGGATAAAAGCTAGGGGGAGGGTGGTAATGGGAGGGAAGTTGGGATGGGGGTGGGAGGGCTTGTTTGGGAGCAAAGGGGAGAAAACTGTACTTGAACAATCATTAAAATAAAAAAAAAACATTATCTGTATATCATATTGTGCGTTCACCACCCAAAGTCAAGCCTCCTTCCATCACCATTTATTCCCTTTTTACCCTCTTGTACCTCCTCCCAGCCCCCTTTTCCTCTGGTAATCACCATACTATTATCAGTGTCTGAGAGGGTTTTTTTGGGGGGGGAGGGGTTAATTCCCTCACCTTTTGTACCCAGCCTCTAACCCCTCTTTACTCTGACAGCTCTCAGTCTCTTTTCTGTATTTATGAGTCTGTTTCTATTTTGTTTGTTCATTTTGTTCATTGGATCCCACATATAAGTGAAATCATATGGTATTTGTTTTTCTCTGATTGGCTTATTTTACTAAGCATAATACTCTCCAGGTACACTCATGCTGATGCAAGGTTAAGATTTCCTTCTGTTTTGTAGCTGAGTAGTATTCCACTGTACAATGTACCATGGTTTTTGTTTTTTTTTTTATCTACTTGCCTATTGATGGGCACTTGGGTTGCTTTCAAATCTTGGCTATTGTAAATAACACTGCAAATAAATATAGGGTTGCATAAATTATTTTGAATTTGTTTTCTGGGTTTCTTCAGATATGTTCCCAGAAGTTAGATAAGACAGTACCATTTTTAATTGAGGAAACTACATGCTGTTTTTCACAGTGCTGCACTAATCTTCATTCCAAATAAGAGTGAACAATGGTTCCCTTTACTCCATATCTTTGGTAACATTTGTTACTTGTTGGTTTATTAATGATAGTCATTCTGACAGGTGTGAGGTGATATCTCATTGTGGTTTTAATTTGTCTGTCTCTGATAATTAGTGATGTTGAACTTCTTTCCATGTCTATTGACCATTTACATGTCCTTTAGGACCATGTTTTAACGGATTTTTTTTTATGTTGAGTTGTATGAATTCTTTAAAAATTTTGGATATTAACTGCTTTTGGGTCTGTGGGAACCTGGGTGGTGACAGCTAGACTTGACATACCCTAGTACTGGCACTGAGTTTAAACCAGCAACAATCTGTTGAACACCACTCGCCTTACCTAATGAATCACTGAGAACCTACTTCATGAAACTCAGTACCACCAGAGGCTCTTTCAGTGACTGAATCTAACAGGCAACTAGCAAGGAAGGTAGAGGCAGACCTCAGAGTGCCTTGGGCCATATGCTGACCTACCATCAAGCTCAGCACTGGAGGAAGTTGGCCTTGGAGCACAGCTTAGTCCTTTCCATGCATATCCAGACTCAGAAGAGGCAGCTGCAAGTTGTGGATAACTCTGTAGTTCCAAACAGGTTTCTCAAGTCCAGTCACAGGGAGTATCTGGCATTGATCTCCACTGGAGTTCCTCCGAAAAGGTCCAAGAAACAACATGCCCCATGATGAGTTTCAGATAATATCAAAGAAGGATCCAGTAACTTCCACAAGAAGCACATCCAAAAGGAGATTATAGCAGGCATCATTCCACTTTGTGTGGTCAGTACTTGCACAGCAGCTTGTACACATTTATTGGGATCAGTCTTCACAGTCAACCAGCCTGAGGGTTGACCCCCTACACAGACATGCCCAAAGCAGTCAATACTTATAACAGGAGGGCTTATATAATCCATACAAGGGAATTTCTTGGAGCATCTAGTTCAGTTTTTCAAAGATATTGTACTACTGAATCCCACAGGACAAATACTACATAAGGCTACCTTAACTAAGACAGAGAGATATAACAAATCTACTTAAAGCACAGAAAAAAACTCCAGAGGAATGGGGATACAAAGAAATATGTCAAAAATGGAATAGGAGGAATCTTAGGGGGAAAAAAGAGCTAAATAAAACATAGACAAACAAGCTACTGGATACATATCATAGTTGAAAACAATGCCCATAAGGATACTCAAGGAACTTAGGGGAAGCTAACAAAGTGAGAACTAACAAAGAAATAGGAAGCATTAAAGGGGATATAGAGAACATAAAAAAGGACCACTCATAAATAAATAATATAATCTCTGAAATAAAGAATAGACTATAAGGAAAAAACAGTTCCTGGATGAAGTAGATATCAAACCAATGAATTGGAAAACAAAGTAGCATAAAATACTCAATCACAGCAACAAAAAGAAAAAGGAAGTTAAAAATGAGGATAGTTTAAGAAGTCTCTGTGACAATGTCAAATGTAACATTTACATAATAGGGATAACAGAAGGAGAAGAGGGAGAGAAAAATGTTGAGAAACTATTTGAAAAATAATAACTAAAATCTTCCATAACCTGGTACACAAAATAGATAAACAAGTACAGAAAGCACAGAGTCCCAACAAGATAAACCCAAAGAGGCCCAAAACAAGGTGCATCATAATTAAAATAGCAAAGGTTAAAGACAATGATAGGATCTTAAAAAGCAGCAAGAGAAAGACAATTATATACAGTGGAGCTCCCATAAGACTGTCAGCTTATATCTCAAATGAGATATTTCAGGCCAGAAAGGATTGGTACAAAATATTCAAAGTTATAAAAAGCAAAGACCTAAATCAACACTATTTTATTCAGCAAGGCTAACATTTTAAATTGAAGGAGAAATAAATGGTTTCCCAGAACAAAAAAAGGCTAAAGAAGTTCATTACCACCAAACCATACAAGAAATGCTAAAGGGTCATGAAGAGGAAGAAGAAGGAAGAAGAAGGAGAAGAAGAAAAACAGAGGAACATACTTAAAAGAGTAAAATGGCCATAAATACTTACCTATCAATAACCACTTTAAATATAAATGGCTGATATGCTCATCAAAAGACAACATAGTAGCTGAATGGATGTGTTTAAAACAAGAATCAAGTATATGTTGTCTACAAGAGACCCACCTCAAAATGAAAGATACACACAGATGAAATATAAGGGGTGGAAGAAATTTCATGCAAATAGAAATAAGAAAGATGGGGTAGCAATACATATATCAGACAAAATAGACTATAAAATAGACTAAATAGACTATAAAACAAAGACTGTGATAATAGACAAAGGAGGACACTATATAATGATAAAGGGAGGAATCCAAGAAGAGGATCTAACCCTTGTAAACATTTATGCACCCAACATAGCAACCCCCAAATGTATAAAGCAAATCTTGACGGACATAGAAGGAGAGATAGTAATACAGTCATAGTAGGAGATTTTAACCCCTTGTTGACAACAATGGACAGATCTTCCAGACAGAAAATCAACAAGAGAATAGCAGCCTTAAATGACACACTAGATCAGATTAATTTAATTGCTTTTTTTGGAGCATTTCACAACAAAGCCACTGAATATGCATTCTTTTCAAGTGCACATAAAACATTTTCTAGGATAGATCACATGTTAGGATACAAATCATGTCTCAGTAAATTTAAAAAGATTGAAATCATATTATGCATATTTTTAACACAATAGCAAATGAAATTAATCACAAGAAAAAAAACCAAAAAGTATACAAAGACATAGAGGCTAAATAACATGCTACTAAACAGTGAATGGGTTAACACTGAGATCAAGGGAAAAAAATAAAACATGCCATAAGAAATATAAAAATGAAAACACAACAACTGAAAATCTATAGGATAGAGCAAAACAGTTCTAACAAGGGAATTCATTGTTTTACAGACCTATCTCAAAAAAGAAAAAAGTTTCAAGTAAACAATCTAACCACACTCCCAATAGTAATAAAAAATAACAAGAAGAAAATGTCCAAAGTGGGAAGAAAAAAAGGACACAATGAAGATCAAAGCAGAAATAAATAAAATAAAGTCTGAAAGAATACAAAAGATCAAAGAAACCAACAGCTGGTTCTTTAAAAAGATGAAAAATGCTGATAAACTATTGAACAGTCTCATCCAGAAAAAATGACAGAAGACCCAAATAAATATAACTAAAAACGAAACAGGAGAAGTAGTGATGGACATCAAGAAATACAAGATTGTAAGGAAATATTATGAATACCAATATATTCTTAAAATTTAGCAATCTGGAAGAAATGGGTAAATTCTTAGGAACATATAATCTCTCAAAACTGAATCAGGACAAAACAAATATCTGATCAGTCTGGTTACAACTAATTAAATTGAAGCAATAATAAAAGTACTCCCCCAAAGCAAAAACCTTAGGTTAATGGCCTCACAGGTAAGTTTGACCTAACATTCAAATAAAAACTAACCTATTTTCCTGAAACTATTCCAAAAATTTTGAGGAGAGGGAAGTTCATTTTATGAGCATTATCATAGTTCCAAAAACATATAGAGATACTACAAAGAAAATTATAGGCCAATATCCCTGATGAACACAGATGCAAAAATCCTCAACAATATGTTAGCAAACCAAATTCAGCAATACATTAAAGAGATTATACACCATGATCAAGTGGAATTTATTCTTGGGATGCAGTGTTGGTACAATATCTGAAAATCACCATATAACCAAAATGTGATATATCACATGTAGTGGAGAATAAAAACCATATGATCATACCAATGGATTAAAAAATATCTTTAGACAAAACCCAGCATACATGTATGTTAAAAACTCTCAGCAAAGAGGGAATATAGAGAGCATATTTTAACATAGTAAAGGCATTATATGACAAACACAGCTAACATCATAATCAATGGGTAAAAACTAAAAATGTTTCCCTTAAAATCTGGAACAAGACAGGATTATTAACTTTCACCACTCTTACTCAACATAGCATTGCAAGTCCTAACCACAGCAATTAGACAAGAAGAAGAAATCAAAAGCATCCAAATTAAATAGAAAGAAGTAAAACTGTAATCATTTATAAATGACATGATACTGTATACTGAGAACTCTAAAGATTCCACCAAAAAAACTACTAGAACTAATAACTACATTCAGTAACATAGGAGAAACAAAATAAATATCCAGAAATTGGTTGTATTTGTGTACACCAAATAAAAAACTAACAGAAAGAGAAACTAATAAAATAATCCCATTTACAATCGCATCAAAAAATCCTCAATAATAAATTTATCCAAGGTAGTAACAGGAGAACTGTACTCAGAACATTATAAGACATTGAAGAAAGAAATTGAAGAAGATATGAATAAATGGAAGTGTATAATGTCTTCTTGGGTAGAAAGAATTAACACTGTTAAATGTTCCTATTATCCAAAGTAATCAATAGTTTTAACACAATTCTTATCAAAACACACTGACATATTTTACCAAATTGGAACAAATAATCTTAGTATTTAAATGGAACAATAAACGACCTCAAATAGCCTCAGCAACTTTGAGAAAGAACAATGTTGGAGGCATAATGCTACCTGATATCAAACTATACTATAAGACCATAGTAATCAAACCAGCATAGTACTGGCAAAAAAAAAAAATCAGAGATATATATTAACAAAACAGAATAGAGAGCCCAGAAATAAGCTTACTTTTATATAGCCAATGAATATTTGACAAAGGAGATGGAAACATACAATGGGGTAGAGATAGTCAATTTAATAAATAGTGTTGGCAAAACTTGGACAGATAACATGCAAAAAATGAAAGTAGACCACATTCTTACACCATATATAAGAATAAACTCAAAATGTCTTAAAGACTTAAATGCAATAAATGAAACCATAAAACTCCTTGAAGAAAATATAGTCTGTATACTGTAGCATTTCTCTTAGTAATATATTTTTTTTTGATATATCTCCTTGGGTAAGGAAAACAAAAGAAAAAATAAACAAATGGGACAATATCTAAATGAAAAATTGAATAGGGGAACACATTAGCCAATGATGTATCTGATAAGGGGTTGATATCCAAAATTTATAAAGAATTCACACAACTCAAAACCAAAACAACCAAACAATTCAATTAAAAAGTGGGCAAAGACCTGAGTAGACACTTCTTCAAAGAGGATATATAGATAGACAATAGATATGTATGAAAAGATGCTCAATGTCACTAATCATCAGAGTAATGAAAATTATAATCACAATGAGATATTACCTCACACCTGTCAGAATGGCTATCATAAGTCAACAAACAATAAGTGCTACCCAAAATTTCATACTTTTTAAGAAAAATCTCATTTAGACAATTCTTAGATAGAAGAGGATTTATAAGCCAAAATTAAAGAGTTTCCTGAGAGCAAAATAATGAAAATATTGTATTTAATAACCTTTGAAATAAAACAAAATCAGAAATCACAAGAAAATTTATAGCCTTAAATATTTTATCTATTTTTAAAAGGAACACATTATCCACCAAATAAAAGCCTTAGCAGAACAGTAACAAATTAAATCAAATAAAAACAGTAGAGATGAATTAGTGAAGTCATATGCAGGAATTATGAAGTTAAAAAAAGAAAAAACAAATTAAATTCAGAATTGATTCTGTGGCATAATAACCACAAATATTAAAATAGTTAAACCACTAACTAAACTATTTTTGAAATGGGGAAATTTTTAATATAAAAACAATAAAACATTATGGGGAAAATAAGAATGTATAGTTTACTAAGCCTGACACCTTAAAAGACACTGATTTCTCTAATTACATTCTGGTAAAAAGAACATATTTTTACTGAACTTATACAAATAACCATATTGCCATGAAAGGTAAGGAGACTCAAAAGAAGTGAATTCTGTGACAGGTAAGAATGGGATGTCAATTAAAAATGTTTAATTTCAGTTCACCAACTACAAAAGTATTATGAATGGCAAATAGTTTAAAGTCATTAATGAGTGGTGGTATGTGGGTAAATGTTCAACAACTAGCTCTGTGGGGGGGAAAAAGTAAGAACTCTGATTCCTAGCATTTGCCAGTTTCTGAGTTTTAACTACTTCTATCATTGCTAATTGCAGCTACTAATGTGATTCTACCGAACGAAGAGTTGGGAAGAGATGGGCAGTAGCAGCCATTATATAGTTTCCTTCATACTGATAGCAATAGTCATAACCTCCAAATGAAGGAATTATTATACAAGCTCTGGTATAACCACAATATGGAATGTTCTGAAGAACATAATTTTTAAAAGAATGAGAAAACTATGTGTTTATATAGAAATATCTTCAGTATATACTGCTATGTGAAAAATACATGCAAAATATTGAATGTTTTTGTATAAAAATGTAGAGAAAGCAAGTTAATTATATTTGAATAAAACATACACACAAAACAAAACTAAAAAATGTGATTTACTTATATAAATTAGAGATAGAATGGGGGAGATAGAGATAGGTCAAGAAGAAGGAGCAAAATTTCTCAATGCCTTTGTAAACAGTTCTGATATTTGGTTCATGTGACTATATTACCAAAGCAAGTAACAACTCTTTGAACTAATAAAAATAAATCTTTGTCTATTTTGAACTATAAATGGTATTTTCTCAATGTTCACCAACTAAACTTGATAAATTATAATTATTTATAATATGTTACTTTCACATGTGCTATATAATCCTGTTCATGTCAATAATTTTTCTCAAATAAATGTATTTGCAGTATTCACTTATTCAATATCTATCTTTGCACTGACTGTGGAATTGATCAGTCTTTCCTTCTACTTGCTTTAGTTGTCTAAATATACACCTTATAAAAGGGAGGTTAACATAGTAACTTTGATGTATTTTTTCACAAGAATTTCTACTCTGACCATTTGTCTGTGTTTCATAAAGTACAAAAAAACTAGTTTTTGTACAAGAGAATGAAACTGCAGTTCATACATCAATGTTAAAGCAAACACTTGACATTCTTTTCACACTTTAATTTTACCTTTATGATTCATCTCTGCTTTCATTCAAACTAAAGTTTTTGTGCATCTGGGGAGGTAAAGAGATCACCAGGTGGGATTTAAAAGAATGATTCTATTCCTAGTTCCTTCACTTATTAAATGATCATGGTTATGTGGCTTAACCCCTTGGAGACTGTTTTAAATTACAAAATAGAGATAGTCATGGTTATTCTGCATAAGGCACAAAAAGATTATCATGACCTAATGAGATATTATCACATGAAGTACTTTGACAAAAGCAGACTTGTACAAGTTTATGATACTGTCATCAGCACAAAGAGATGTTTTGGTATGCTGCACTGATTCTGAAATCTGAATATAACAGTACTGTTAAAGTAATAATAGGTTCAAATTTTGTTGTACTATTGAAAATATTTATATGTGAATTCTATTTTAATTTATTTTTATCTCTTTACCAAAAGTAATATTTTATAGCAGCTACTCCCTCTGGTGTTCAAATGTCTTTGTTTTCATATTTTGTTAAACTGCAGGTTTGGAGAGGGAGAGAAATCAAATGAAACAGAATTTACCTCTGTGCCACCTGAAATATTTTTTTTTTTGTAATTATCTCTTTATTTCTTAGGGTAGATCATTCAAACTTATTTTTTTTTGAGAACCAGTCTTTGATCTTTTTAAATATCACTCTTTCAGTACAGTCTAAAGCTCTTAATTTTAATGGCATGTGCTGTAAAAATACCAGAAATTGAAGATCTTTTTTCTTATAAGACAAAAGAGTCCATCAAAAATGGTATTATTTGATGTCATGAGCTATTGTGGCTTCTCCACTCACTGGATTTTGTTTCTAGGCTCTAAGTGCTAAGCGAATAATTGTGAAATTTATTGCAAAACAAGTAATGGCAAGCACTGACTTCAAATACAAATCTTAATCTGAATCTGAACTTTTTGGATTTATGAACTAACTTTTGTTAAACTCAATAAGTTTATTAATCTTAAATGCACACAGTGCTATGTAGTACTCAAAGAAGTCCATAAGCTTGTTTTCTGCAGATTAATTATCCCTTGAGTTCTATCACTTTGCTCTTAAGTATGTAGATATGGAAACAACCCAACAGAAGAGTGGATAAAAAAAATTGTGGTACATGCATAAAATGTAATATTACTCAACTATAAAAAGGAATGAAATCTCACCTTTTGCAATAATATGGATAGACCTGGAGGGTATTATGCTAGGTGAAATATGTCAGCAAAAGATAAATACCACATGATTTCATTTATATGTGGAAGCTAAAGAACAAAATAAATGAAAAAATTGAAACAGATTTATAGATAGGGAAGGGTAAAATTGAAGAGATTAAGAATACAAATTGGTCATTAAAAAATAGTCATGGGATGTAAAGTACAGCATATGAAATATAGTCAATAATATTGTAGAAACTATGCATGGTGCCAGGTGTGTATTGGAAATATCAGGGGGACAATTTGTAAAATGGTATATTATTATCTAACCACTATGCTGCACAACTGAAACTAATACAAAATAATATTTAATGTAAAATGTAATTTAAAAATAAATCTTAAAATTATATAAGAAAAAGAATAAGAAAATACTATTGAAGTTGGTAAATCAAATATAACCCCTGTCTAAAGACATTGCTACTTTTCCAACACTTGCTAGCTTTCTATCTGTACCTCCTCTGATTTCTTTTTTTTTTAATATCATATAGGGTATTTTATTTTATTTTTTTATTGTTATTCAAGTACAGTTGACTCCATTTTCACCCCACCTCAGCCCCCCACCTCACCCATCCCCACCTCCTACACCCCAACCAGGCTTTGGCTTTGTCCACGGGTCCGTTACACATGTTCCTCAATGGACCTTGCCCTACTTTCCCCATTTTCTTTCCCCCCTCTCCCTTCTGGTTACATACCTTCTCTGATTTTAAGCTCATTAATCCTATTTTGCTTCTTTACTATGAAGTATAATATATAACCTGCCATTATTCTTAATTCATTCAGTCAATACATGTTTTGTGGATGCCAGATATTGTATTGGGGAATATCAGTAATAATATCTTTATGAATATTCATTAAATCAAAATGCTCTTCAGCCTTTGCACATAAGACAGAGAGATTGGTGAGGTCAAGTGAACTGAGTGAGAGGGAGGAGGGGGTTTGTGTCTGTGCAATGCCCTGGCAGCACTATGGGGATTCTGTACCATCTCTTTGGGGCCATTCCAGGGCAAAGCAGAGCTCTTCAGGTTCTGAGGAATGCTTCAGTTCTTGGAAAATCTGTCATCCTCCAAAAGAGCAGCCAGTCAATTCCTCAACCATCAGCACCTTTGTAAACCTAACCTAAATGTCTATGTTTGCTGGGCTGTGAATTAGTAGTTATAGTCATTCCCAAAGACTAAAAGCTCCTGACCTTCTTGTTCTTTCTTGAAATTCATGGTTTTATACATAAAGTGAAATCATGAAACGATCATATGAACTATGAGCAATACTTAAATAATGTGTTCATGTTTTAAAAATGTTTTTTCTGATTCAGTTCTCAGAAGATGAAGATCTGAAGTGCCTTCAGCTATACTGCAAACCAGTGTTTTGCAAGCAGAGAGGGGCAATAAGGATGGAAGTGGAGAGGCAGCCTCCTCTCCTCCAGGCCCATTTGGGGTAGACTGTACCAGAGGAGGAAGGATGGGTTCAGGAAATGTTTATTAAAAGGATCCCCAGGAGGATCCCCTCTTACTATGTCTTTTCTAAGCCACATGAGTTGCATACAAACACTAGGAGAGAGAGCATAATTCTCAGAAGAGTAGTCTTAGTAATAATTAATATACCCACTGGGACTGAGCTTAGAATGGGGAACTCATTATGGTAGAAAACAGTGAGAAAAGAATAAAAGAATCCCTTGAAATTCTAATATGTTCTGCAAAGTGTTACACAAATAAAATTATGGGAGATATGGTATCACTAGGAACCACATTAAAAATTTTGACTTTCTACAAATAATGCAAGTAGAATCTAATTAGCTGAGATACAATGTGGCTTCAACATGTACAACCTCATTGACTAGCAGGATTGGATCAGGTGGCCATGTCTCTCTACAATAATCAAAGAGTAAGTACGTGGTCTAATTATGACCTACAATGTGTAGGGGTGACTATGTTTTAACCACAGTGGGAATATACTTAACACTGATGATTAAAAGCGTGAAGGAACATCGGCTTGGGGTGTCTCCATGTTGATGTTGTTTTGTGGCACTGATGAATTGTTCCATTTATTCCAAGGCAATTCAAAAGGAAGTTCTTTCCCAGAAAATGAAAGTTGGACAAAGCAGCATCTTTTCATGTTCTATTGGGGCATTTGGAAAGACAGGTGATCAATCACAAGACTGTAATCTTTCAAAATGAGCTTAAAGAAAGTCAGAACCAACTTCCTTTACTGTTATGTGGGTTAAATGTGAACAGGGTGATGTGTGTGTTGCTTCTTTCTGGCTCCCTTCCTGTAGCAGGGTGAATACAACCAGCAAAGATCTCACACGAATCATGGAATGTGGGTCCTGAAAGGAAACAGACCAACACCTTAAACTTGGTGACTGAGAGACTTCAATAAAGGAATATTCATAAGATGAGGGAAGGGAGTTTTTCCACTTGGCCTAAATGGGCAAGAGGAAGGAAGAATTCTTGGTTTTGAGAGTTCAGCTGTGTAGGCTGAGCTACTAGGCAGGAGTTCTGCCCTTCAGCCTGGAACACAGAGCCTTGGGGAGAGGGCACTGGGACAGAAACAGGACTTCATTCTCAATCTGCCCTTTGATCTTTTGCCAGAGTGTTCCTATACATGAACCCAGTCAGAACCTTCCAGGCACAGAGGAGGGTAGGAAGGTGCAAAGCAGATATGCAGGGGCTAACTGAGAATATCGGCAGGGTTCTGGGGAAAAACAAAAGCTGTTGTCCTCATGACCCAGGGTTGAGTCCTTGACCCCCAAACATCCCGTAAGCTGAAAGCCTGGGACCTTGTCTAATACAGAGAGGGAAACCCCACCCCCTGGACTGCACAGGTCTCTCATCTAGCAGATAACCTAGATGGGTAGGCTTCCCTAATCCTACAGTGTGACATAAAGTGAGAAAGGGTCTCAGGGCAAAGCAGAAAAGGCAGTGTCTTTCACACTAGCCACTTGACATAACTCTCCCAGTGTAAGAATTCCTTCAACAGGGAACTCTAATACCAAGTGAGCCTTCAGAATTTCATTGTTTCATTATCTGTTTATTTCTATTCTATCATTCAAATATAAATAATAATTTTAATTACACGTTATGCTGGGACTCCAGTGATTTCCTCTCTGTCAAATATCATTTACATCCTCTCTTATGTGGACACTTGATGACCTCTACTTCCTAAAATTCTGTCCTCTCTTGATTTCTCTGAGCCAGCTTCTCTTTCTCCTCTTTCTTCTATGTCTATTATCAGATACAGAAGGGGGTATTTAGCAAGGACAAAAATGAAGAAAGAAAAAGGTATTACTTGAAAAGACTTAGGAACATTTTAAGGAGGTGAAAGCTTTAAAGAAGTTTCCAAGTTGGTACAATGCCAATAATTCTAACTCTTGATCTCCCTTTCTTACATATATACAGGAGTAGGCAAAAGTAGGTTAAATTACCAGACATCATTATTGAAAAAATAAATCATAAGTAAAGATATGAAATAATAATGATAATAAGATAAATAATACAAATAAATACTATAATAATAAGTAAATAATAGTATAAAAATAAACTGTGTGTCACATACTCATAACTGTAAACTTACAATTGCCTACCTTTGTATAATGTGTGTGGAGGGGTTTGGCTGGGAAAATACTCCTGTAACAAAAACAGAATGCAGAAATCTGCCTGAGACTTTCAAAGTGTAAAGTGATGTTCTAATTTTGATCATTAATAGGATACCTCTACTAGACAGTTTTTTGAAGGCAAAAGAATTATTATGATAAAAGTAGTTTTGTTTCATTTGAGTACTTCACTCTCCCCCTGCCCCTTTTTCTACCAAATTGGTGGCCAAAATAAAGTGAAAACCAAAAATTGCAGACCATCGATAGGCCTTAAGGCCACTCTGGTTGCCAGGGAAACCTGGTCTGTGTCTGTCAACACAGTGAGGACAGCTGCTTATGTGCTGTCAGGTTGTCATGAGTATGAGATTTTATCATAGTATTGGAGAAAAGCTTATAAAATATAAAGGAAAAATAAAGTGCTAAAAATTGTACATGATTATATACTGACATAAAGCACATGTTATTAAACTTATTAGGATTTTACCTCTAATTCTGCTCAGTGTTTTTACTCTGCTTATAACTACAAGTAAAGCACATTTAGAGCTGAAAACTGTGTTTTCAGTGATTTTTATTGGTTAATGCTACAAAGAATTTTGAGCAGTGGGTGCTTTGGTATCTCTATCATAGAGACTAGAAAACCTACCAGCAAATTATGATCAACTCATTTTCTTGCGAATCTGAAAAGAGAGATCAACCTACAATGAGTTTATAGCTGAAAAAAAAAAAAGCAGTTCCATTAGCCTAAGACTCCAGGTGCAGCCAACACAGCCTTGAGAAATCCAGAGTGCAGCCAGCTCCAGGTCACTCCACTCACCAGTTGTTGCTGAATGTCCCTGGTGGCAGATGAGAGGGCAAAACTTGCGGATGCAACAACAAACAGGACAAAGACAATCTCCTTCCAAAGGGGATGTATAATCTGCTGTGAAAGACCAAATCTAAATGTTTTAAAGTTTGTGAATAATTATTAACAAGTACAATTAACTCTGGTAACTGTTATATAGGAAAAGTGTTTAATCAAACAGAATAGCCAAAATGGTTCCCCTTTTCCAAGACAATTTATTAGTATCTATTAGCAAATTGCCACAATACATATTCAAGTCTCCTTCATGTCTTTGACATGAAGGTATGCTGTGAGCTATTGCAGCTGTGCAACCTGCCCATGTTTGTAGTGGCCCTGTAGACCAGATGTCATGAAAACTTAGTACAAAAGCATCAGGGAAGTCCTTGATGAAGTGGCATCAAAGCTGGCATGTAAAGACTCTGTGGTATCTCTCCAGGCGAAGAGACACAAAGGGACCATTCTAGGCAGGGAACAGCATATGAGAAGGACATTGATGGACAGCAGTAGAGCACATTTGTGGAGTTGAAGGGAAGCAAATGTACCTGAGCCTGGTGGCCAACAAAAGTATGAAATAAAATAAAAAGGCAGTCAAGGCACTCTGAGCCCTAACAAATATGTTTAGGATTTTGGATTGTAGCATAAGGGTATTTGTGAGGCATTGAAGAATCTTAGGCAAGAGGGTAGTAGGCTCAGATTTGGGATTTTTGAGACATTACTTATCTTTAATTTGTAGAATATATTGGAGAGGCAAGGATAGGTGTGAGGAATTCCATATTGCATCAGCATCATGCACTGTTAGAAGAGTTGACACTTTGTTCTGTTCAAAACATTCATAGTGTTTCAGACATTGGGTCTACACTGAATTGTTTCGGACAATTCAGACATTGGGTCTACACTAAAAGGTCTTTGAAATTTGATCCTATCAAAGACCTACATCAGCATGTATGCTCCATGTCAAATAGTTCTTGATATTTGGTCCTGCTCAAAGCATCCATGCTTAGAAAACATCCCTGAGTTCAAATAGCCCATAAGGTTTATTTATAGTTTGGGTTTACAGGATTAATACATAAAAAATACTATTATATTTTTGTATGTTTTATTGATCCAATGTGCTCTGGTTATATTGCCAATAATAACCCTTATCACCTTGGCAGCCTAACTGGTAATGACACATGGGATTAGGTGGGTGACTAAATATCTTGGTGGACATTTTGAACAGGACCGAACATTGAGAACCAAATATTAAGGACCTTTTAGTGTGTTCTAAATGTCTCAGTGAAACTTTTGACAGGACCAAATGTCCTGCAAGGGCACTATTATAACAAAAAGGCATGTAAGTGTGCCACATTAGTGAGCAAGAAGTTATCATGAAGAAACGGCATGGAAGCACACATTCAAAGGCATGGAAGCCTGACACCTAGTTGTGTTTGCAGTGCTACCAGCACCCATGGCACTAAGGTGAAAGCCGGGTGGAGAATGGAGGGACATGGAAGTGGAGAGTCACAAGAGTTGAGTGCTGCACAAACTGAGAGTATGTGTGCTGAGGCTGTGGGTGGATTGCTTGGTAGAAGTGGTACTTCATGGATCTGAGGAAGGAATTTTTGGAGAGAGAACAGTGGTACAGCTGTTATAATGGTCTAGGTGAGAGATGATTCAACCCAAAAGCAAGACAATTGCCAAGGAAATAGCGAGGAGAAGATAGTTTTGAGAGTCATTTAGAAAATTGAATTGAGAAGACTAGTGGTTTGAATGTATACAGAAGTTAAGGAGAGGGAAGAACCTAGAATTACTGTAGGCTTATGCTTGAGTGACCAACTGAATGACAGTGCCATTCACTGAAACAGGAAATCTAGGAGAAATCACAGCAAGCTTGGGTGAGCGGGGGATGAAACTTAATGAGCTCAGGTTTTTTGAGGCTATATTTGAGGCACAGGTGAAGCATTTGTTTGTATACATGGTGCAGGACTATTTAATGCTGGGGATATTCAGTGTTGAAGAGATAAAGGGCAGTTAGAGCCATCATGAAAAGGAATAAGGGTGCCAAAGTGAAAATGGCAAGAAAATCAACCTGATGAGAAAATGCTGCAGAAACGTTACCATTTAATAGGAATCTTGCTAAATACACCCTCCTGTATCTACTGTTTTTTGGAAAAGACTATTTCTGCATTTCTTCCCTTATGTGAAATCATTCTGTTCAATCAGCATATTGCTAGAGCCAGAAACACCTGTGTTTGAACCCAGCTTTAATATCGCCAGCTGTGTGAGCTACCTGAATAAGAAAACAAAACAAAACAAAACCCAGCCTAACCAATATGGTAAATGAGTGCAAAGGAATGATAGATATTGCAAACACTCTTTCAAAAATGTGTAGCACAGACCAATTGTATCTTTGATGCATGAAATCATAAATAAATAGCCAAATAGATCACAGATATACAGAAAGATAAATAGATAGTTCTGCCCTTCCCAACTATTGTTCTTAACATATTATTTTTACTGACTTAGATACCTCTCAATTTTTGTGAACTTCAAACTTCCCACTAGCAGAAAGTGAACTCCCAAACATCTGAGTCTTCTGCCATCTTCCTAACAGAGAGAGAGAGAGAGAGAGCGCTCCAAGACACATGGAGATATCAGCTGGTCCAATGTTTTGTGAAAGCAGATATCTTCTAATGAGGTTTGCAATCAGTGTTAAAAGAAATATAAGATTTGATATTACTTATTTTCAAAACTTTGAAGGTGTCCAGAGTTGAAGGGAGATTGCTGGGCAAAAGGGAGGTTTTCTGTTCTTCATATTACACTGGCTCAAGAGACCTGAGTGTTTCCAAGCTGGATAAAACCGGTGGTTAAAATTCCTCTTTGGGAGTAACAGTGTCTTGAAAGAGATAGGAGTCCTCTTCTGCTGTCAGCTGATGGATGGAATAACTGTATCCATCATAATGGTGTCCCATTGTGGACATGGATATGAGCTGTGGGAAGCAGTGGGGAACATATTTGCCTCAAGAAGTCAGTCCTAGACGGGAATCCACTCAGGAAAATAGGGTGCCTTGATTTTCTTGAATCCTGCCTGAAAAACCTGATTAGGAGAGGGGACCCTCCCCACTCTCCTTCTGGATCCCCTCCTGAGCCCTGGCTTCCCTTCTCCAAACTACCCTTGCTATCTACCTTTGCCATTGTCTCATGGGTTCCTTTGCTTGAGGGCCTTTCATCTAGCAGAATCTGACAGCGATCCCTGGACTGGCAGAGTTATGCAAAGAAATGGTGATATCTGAATTTTCTATGGGGGTTCAGTTTCTCAGAGGTATCATAGAGAAGGCCTATAATCAAGAATGGGTGATGGGTTCAGGGATTACTGTAATAGAGACATTATCACCTACATGGATCAACACTGAGGCCTGAGGAAAAAGAGTGTTTTGTTCTTCTGCAGGCAGTACAGGTAATAACTGCAAGGTTCATTCAGTCTGTATGTCAGTTAGAGGATACTGAAGGGAATGGAAATATTCTATTTATGCATATTAAATCATTAATATTTTATGGTCTGTAGTATTCTAATCAGATCATTTTGCAACTGTATTCGGATGGGTCATTCAAATAAACAAAACTACGATTTTTCTGCTCACCTAAAAAAAGATGTGTGCCGAGAACTATGCCTACAATAAATTCTAGGCATATTAAGAATAATTTAGATGCATACTTGCACTAAACAGGCACACGTTTCCTTACTACTAAATCTAAACGACTCAGCGGCTCTCTGTATTAGAACGGTGGAAAGACTGCCAAACCATTCAAAAGAGCCTGTAGTGAGGGTTTGAGAAATTCACACTAAGGGGGAGCCCGAGAGGCGAGTTTGGGGCGCGCGGCTGAACCTTCAAGCCCCCCACAGGTTGTGAGCGGGCAGGGCGGGGTGAGGCCCCGGGCGGGGCGAGCGCGCCACCCGAGCTCCCAGCCCTCGAGCAGGGTGCGCTCGACTCGTTCTCGCCAAGTCGCGCCTGGCTGAGCGCCGCCACTGGGAGCTGCGCGCTGAGCCGCGGGAACTGCGCTGGGCTGAAAAGGCGCCCTGGCGCAGATCTCGGAGCGGTGGTCTGAGCGCCTGCGGGGCCGCGGAGAGCTGAGGAGGACCTAGGAACGCGGTTCAGCTCCGGCCAGGGCGTCCTCTGGACTACGCCGCGCGTGTCCGAGAGCCAGAGGTGAGCTTTGGGCTTTGGAGACGCAGTCCTTGGGAGTTAGGACACGGTGTTTGAGGTCTTGTCCCTAGGGACTCCCAGCGGCATTCTGAGGACCATTCCACTAGGGGACTATGCCTAGGAAAGCGAGGGTGCATCTCAGGAGCTAGAGAAAAAAATCAAGAGCTCTCTGCCCCTCCGGCACCCAGCCTCGCGCGTGTTACCTAGGATGGCAGCTGGACATCCTTCTGCTTGTCCCGCCCCGGGGTCGTGCAGAGGGGGTGGGCATCAGTGGGCCATGGGTCCCCCACACCGCTGACCTCCACGCGCTAACCTGGGGGTGGCAAAGTTTGCCTCTCCAGGTCCAGTCCTTTCTCTCTTCCGCAGCCCCGCAGGTGCAGCCTTTCCTCACTGTCCACAAGCGGCCGCCCAACCATGGACACCCCGGTTCAGATCTTCCGCGGGAATCTGGGCCCCACCTGCGCCCCGAGCACCTGCCTGCTTCCCAACGGCAGCAGCTGGGACTCAGGCTGGGCCGAGCCGGACAGCAACAGTAGTGCGGGCTCCGAGGACACGCCACTAGACACCGCGCACATCTCCCCCGCCATCCCAGTCATCATCACGGCAGTCTACTCGTTGGTGTTCGTCGTGGGCTTGGTGGGAAACTCCCTGGTCATGTTCGTGATCATTCGGTGAGCGCAGGGTCCGGGTGTTGCAGTGGCAGAAGCCAGGAGGGGGGGTCAGGGACAGCTACCGACCCGCGGTGGGGCGCCAGCCAAGTGGTGGGGACTCTATTCCGCCTGTGCAGGGCTCCAGAGATTCTCAGGAGGTGGCCTTTTAGACGTGAATGATTTCCTAGGACAGTTTTTCTTGGGGGACTGTGAGGTTCACACAGGGTAAATCCCAAAGGCCAGAGGTTCTTGAGGATGTAGGAATTACCCCATTCCTTCAGTCCCTCCTGAAAACTCTGTGCAGGGTAAGTATTAGGGTGTGGAACAAGGCCAAAGTCTGCTGGAGAGAAAACTAATCAATTTGCTTGGCCTTCTGCTTGGTTGTCTGTGCCAGTGAACTGTTTAGTTCTTTGAAAATATGTTTTAAGATAAAATTCTGACCCATAGATGCTCTGTGATTTATCAGATTAGTGTTATGTTTTATGAAGCAAATGTCAGTTTACTATTTAAGGTTGTTGGTATCCATATATGAACCTTTTTAGTACTTAAATTGGTTTACTTTTTATTTCCCACCATGAGAAATTGAAGTTTTTATGTTATCGTTCTTTCATGGAATTATGTTGAATTCAACTTCCAATAATAAATAGCCAGTTATCCACATAATGCTAATTTTCTGGTAAGTAGAGTGATTCTTATTTTGGCCTTTTTCAACAAAGAAAAAGAAAAGAAAAGAAACACCCCAACTTTGGTCCAGCTGCCCTTTGAGATGTATTGCACTTTCTGGGAGACATAATACTCTGGAGATGCACCTGTGAGAGTGAATTAGACACTTACATTCAATTGAGAAGTTCCTGTGAAATAAAGTGGGCAAGTCACTCAGTTTAGGGATATTGAAAGGATAAGGGATTAATTTCTTTTATTTTATCTTGACTTTAGTTTTGAAACAGCCTTTTAATTTTATTAGAAACTCTAAATTCATAAAAGCTATTTATGAAGGTGCCATTATAGCTTTTAAAAGCTATTATAAACTTATTTTATTATGAATATCTACAGTAGCAGGAGTCTGATTCTATTGGGAAATCATTGTATTATGAATGCCTTTTATCTTTTTCTTTTTGGATTGAGAATGTCAGGTTTTTTATCCTCATCCATGCTCCAGAACTAAAAATCATCATTTAATGCTCCACATACATTATAAAGCTCATTTTACCTACAATTGTTGTCTGTACCTTGGTATTTTGGTTTCCATAATAGCTTAACAGGAATTCTATCAGTGATGAGTGAAGGCTATAGAAGAGGGGATATTTTAAAAGCAAATTGTTTCTCCAAATCATTAGTAATTTCAGAGCTGAAACTAAAAGAGAAAAGACAGCTGTATTCTATAATTCAAATTTTAAGAAATCTATGGTACAGAAGCTGTTGTTTTGTGATAAAATGTTGTTAGGCTGTTACATAAAGAGAGAACACTAAGAAAAACCTGTCTATTCTTGCTGGTATTATATTTAAGTGCTTGAGTAAAACAGAAACAGCTTATTGTCATTGGAATGAACACCTGACATTTTTGCTTGAGAAGAGTTCCTTAGCTGCTCTCAGTTTTTTATATGGCCCTGCACACTGGGATTAAAAAAATGAAAAATCCTAAAACATGTATAAAGACAATGGGGAACATTAGGCATGTCAGAAAGAAAAAACTCATTGGACTTGATATATATATATATATAATGTGTATAATATCACATATATAACATATATAATATTCAGAACTACATTTGTTAGAAGGGGATAAACTCAGCTAAAAATACAAAAGTGAGTTCGTATAACATCATTGGTCCTCCCACCTCATTCTCAACTACTTGGAGTTGATAATAAGTAAAAAATGAAGAGTTGTACTAGCATCCCAAAATGCTAACCTATTAAAATGATAGTTCTCTTAAACCTGTAGCTAAAAGGATTGCAGAGTATTTAGAATTTGTTCAGACTGATATATAGTCAAAGAATTGAAAAATAAAACTTCAGAGGACAAGTCGGGAGACTTGGGCTTAGTTGGGTTGGGTGAAGAAAGGACTGAAGATTGGAGAAGGAGGCACCAAGAGGGCTCTGGGATGCTCATCAGAAAGAACTGAGAGCAGAGCACAGTGTGGATTCAAATGCAACTTTTATAACTGATGTTGAGGGCTGAGCGAGATTACCCGAAAAGATGGAGGCTCACTTTTGAGAAGAACACCACTTTAATATACGTGGAAAAGGGTCCTGGTGTGGCTCGGTCATCTTGGTGTAGGGACTTACTCTGGAGAAGGAATTTAGGTGCTCAGATGGCAGGGCAGGTGCCAGTCTAGTATGGCCAGCTGAGACCTGGGGAGAAAGTTAGGGTTTTGTGAAAAGCATCGACTGTTTTTTGACCTGTGTTACAAATTAAAGTTTCAATTGTTTTCATCATTAAATGTGTAGCATCTGCCTCGGTTCCCTAATACTAGGGCACATTAAACCCTTCACTGTGAAAACCTTAACATTTGTGGATTCCAGTCTCCTCTCCCTCCAGGCTTTAGGGTTTGTGGCCCTGGAGTAGGAAGTTCTTCCTCAGCCTTTGATTGACATTCTTGGGTCCTGCCAACACTGTGTGCCTATGGGTGTGACACTCAGGATCCAAACCTCATGCTTTCTTCACCCCCAACCCTGACTAAACCCTGGAACTTGCCAGGCAGCCCCACCTCCAACATCTTAAATGTCCATTCTCTCACTCTTCTTACAACTTCCCACACAGACAGCTGTCTCTACCCTTCGCAAAAAATAATTAAAATTTAATGAACACTTAATATATGCCAGGCTGGTAAAGTTGCCTATTTCATGTGAATTATTTTAATTTTCCAGCCAGAGGTATGTTATTATGACCATCTAGCAGATGATTTAACTAAGGCAAAGAAAGATTAAATAACTTAGAGTCACATCTTCCTAACTTGTGGGACTAGAATGATCCTAGCAACCTGACCCCAGATCCTGTGCTTTGATCCATTCTGCTGTTCATTTTCCACTATATCACTCTGCAGACATTGGCATACTCCTTACCTGGCAGTCCTTCATTTTCTCCCAGACTGCCGTATTTCATCTTTTCATACCTAGTCTAGACCCCAGGAGCAATAACTTTGGCCTCTTTGGATAGTATACTCAACTACCTTGCCTTCTTGCTCTTTTGTCAGTGTCTTCCACCAAACCTTAATCCTGGATCTAGCCAGTAACCCATCTTCCTTGTTCCTATACCCAGCTAACTGAATGCTGCCAAATAAAATTAATTTTATGTTTGTCAGGGCAATACCTCTGCCTTCAAATGTATCTGACCTTAATTCTGCCTAGTTTTTCTGTGTCTCTATCCTATTTTGTAGAAGGAACCAATTCTTTTTACCATTTCCCACTACAAAAATTAATTAATACTAATTCCCAAGCCCTATGTCTGACCATACTCCCCTCATGGTCAGCAAGCATTCACTGCGATACCAGCATCCAGCTGCTAGGAACACTTCCTCCTACCTACGGGCATCAGCAGCCATCCTCCCCTCACCCCTTTCATTTTGGTCAAAGGCAAATCCCCGTTCCTGTGTTTGAATCTCGTTGCCTCTTGATTTCCTGGCATCTTTGCCATATCAGTTATCTTTTTTCTACTTTATCCATAATCTCTCCCTTTCCATTGCTTTTGTCTCTTAAGCACTTGGACATACTCAAGTATCTCCCGTCTTAGAAATAATCAATACCCATGAACATTTCTTTTTTTTTTAGTTCCCTTAGCTAATGTTTCTTCACCCACTGTGTGCCATAGGTACACTTCTTGGAGGAATCATCCCTCCTCATTTCTTAGTCTCCACCTATTCTTTAGCTCAGTGCACTTAGTTTCTCTCCCTGACACTTCTTCACCCAAGTGCTAGCACTCACGTTTCAGACGCTCACATTAGGCTGGCCAGCACTTGACTGCTACGGAGATTCAGCACAGTAGACCAGTCTTACATTTCTCACTTTCTCTGACAGCATCCTGTCCTTGATTTCTTTTCACATCCTTTGGGTTTCTTTTTAGTCTCCATCATGGACTTCACTTCCTCTGGTGTTTCTTAAATGGTTATATTTCCAGAGCTTTCTTAGCTCTCTTCAGTTTTCACTTGGCATACAGGTTTTCACTAGAGAAGCAGGACCCATCAGGGATGTACATGGTAAGAGGTTTGTTGTAAGGAATTGTCTTACATGATTGTGGGGCTGGCTAGGCAAGTCTGGAGCCCATAGACCAGGCATTAAGAAAGGCAGGCTGCCATCCCCAGGTGGAATTTTGTCTTTCTTAGGAAAGCCTCAGCTCTGTTCTTTAGGCCTTTCAACTGTTTGGATCAGGTCCACCAGATTATCTAAGATAATGTCCCTTGTTTAAAGTCAACTGATTATAGACCTTAACTCCTCTACAAAACACTTTTATAGCAACACCTAGGTGAGTGTTTGACTAAATAGTTGGGGGATGTAGCCTGGCTAAGATGGCATATCACACTGACCATCATACTCTCAAGGATATCATTCATTCCTCCAGCCATAACATTCAGAGGAATTTTGACCAATCCTAAATCTGTGAGTCTCTCTCCCAGGTACTCATACCTAGCTGCAGACTCAGTTGACCTCCTTCCTTCTGGACGGCTCTATATCATTATCTTGCAAAATCTGCCTGTATTAATTGCACAGGTGGCTACAACAAAGTATGACAGACTATGTGGCTTAAATAACAGATGTTTATTTTTTTATACTCCTGGAGGTAAGAAGTCCAAGATCAAGGTGTCCGCAGGAGCAGTTTCTTCTGAGGCTTCTCTCCTTGGCTTGCAGATGACTGTTTTCTCCTTATTTGTTCACATGGGCTTCCCTGTGCATGTGTCTGTGTCCTGATCTCCTCTGCTTTCTTATAAGGACAGCAGTCGTACTAGATTAAGGCACATCTTAAAACCCCATTTTATCATAATTTTACCTCTTTGAAGGCCCTATATTCCAAAACAGTCACACTCTGAGGACTGGAGATTAGGACTTGAACACATGAATTTGAAGGGTGGAGGGACACAATTCAGCTATAAACAAACACTTCCTATTCCTTTCCTGTTCCACTTAGGAAATGACTCTCCTCAAACTTCAATATTCATTATAATTATATTCTCTTTTAATTTAAAGAAAAGCTTTACCTGACTCATTCTGGGCCCCATGGTTGAACTTGAGCCAGTGATACCAAAACTATATGGCTGTAACCAAATATGGGAAATTAGGAGGAATGAGTGACCCAATCAGAGTGTCCATTACAGTGCATGCCTCCTTTCCTTCCCAGCTGATTTATTCTTCCTCCTTGAATGCTCATTATAATTACTACAGTTTATGTGCATTTATATTCCATAATCTCTCAAACTGCAACATGGCCTACTTTAGATAATATTGCCAAACTACACCTAGAGAGGCATTAGAGAAAAGACAGAGGTATGTTGTATAATTAGTCATGTGCTGGTCTCTATTATCTAACATTAGTCTTAATTTACCCTTTTGTTTAAAAAAAAATGTTCTAGTTTATCCTAAATTCTCTCTTGGAATCAACATTAAACATTTCCTTTAGAACAAGAATATCAAAGATAACTTCATAAATTTTTGCAAAAGAGCCTATCCTGCATTTCTCAAAGTAATTTTATCATTTGACAAACTCTAAACAAAGAGATTTGATTTTATTGCAAATGTTTATGTGGATTAACTAAATGAAATTATTTTCTTCTCTGTGGGACATGTGATTCCAGATGAAGTCTAAATCCTTATGGAACTATTTCAGAGATGAGAGACTAAATAGCCCCATATCCAGAAAAAGAAAGAGGAAAAGAAAACTAATTTGGAGATCACTGTAGAGCCCCTAAACTTTTACAGACTCCAGGAAAAATTGTAGTCTCTATGATCACTTCTTGATTATGTTGACTTTACAAGACAGCAGTTTTTCCTGGTGCTTGTTTTAGAGTTAACTCCAAGAGGAACTTATTTCTCACTGGGAGCTGATAGATCCTCTCCATTAATCATTATGCTTTATCTTCTGAGCAACAGTATCTTATGTGAACTGTGCAGTTGGCATCTCTTTCTCTCCATATCAATTTGTGAATACACTCACTTGTCACCCTGGGAGGCTCTGTGCTCAGTCAAAATCCTATGGTTTCAAGACGGGCTTAGAACTGTATTAACAAAAGATGGTTTCAGAATAACGTTTATTTATTCAACAGAAAATCAACCAATAGATCTTTTTGTTTCTTTATTTAGAGAGGATGCCGGTTTATGACTTAGATAACAAAAACTTATCTAAGAAAATTAATTTTAGGAGTGGGAATAATATTGCAAAAGACTTGATGATCAAACAAGTCAGAATTTACATGAGCCTGGTGGGGTAGCACAGTTGGTTAGAGAATCATCCCAATTCACCAAGGTTGGGAGTTTGATCCCTGGTCAGGGTACATACAAGAAGCATCCAATGAATGCACAGATAAGCAGAATAACAAATTGATCTCTCCTTCCCTCCTTCCTACCCTCCTACCCTTCTTCCCTCCCTTTCTCTCTCTCTCTGAAATCAATAAATAAAATAAAGAATTTACATAAAAGACAAGAAAACATAAAATGTGATAAATTGAGAGATTCCAAAGGAATTGTTCTACAGGTGGGCAAGGAGCTATCAGATTAAGAATGGCTAGTTATGAGCATTTTGAGATCAGCCGTAACAATAGGAACAATTTTCTGAGTTCCTGTTGAGGTCATTAACTCATTGTTTCACAACAAAACTCAAAACTCTATGCTTTATCATATTTTCCCACCTACAAAGGGCTCCCTTCCTCTGACAGAGGACAGAGCAGGAGGATAATTGTGTTTCCTCTCTGCCAGCTGTCTGTAGCCTACCTTAGCATGGGACTTGGTACTTGATAATTGCTCAGTGAATGCCAGCCCTTGTTGTCATCATTGCTATTCCTGCTGTTGTTATTGTTAACGTTATTATCAATTATCTACTACTGTCCTACTAACCTGTTGCACAATCCTGTAAGATATCAATGCCCTCACCTTTTCTAAAGATGATTTTTAGGTGTTCTCAAAGCCCATTATCTAATAAGTAAAGGAATTCAGGACTGTCATTCCAAAGCTTCTTAAGGAGTTAGAAATTTCATCAGAGAACTCAGTTTTCAGTATAAAAACAGAAAAATAACTTACAATATTTACATGTATATCCAGATAGCTGTACCCTAGAAACAGCACTTCAGTCATTTGAGATTGATAGTTTTCTACTAGGTGTTATTGGCCATTGTAAGCACACCACATACAAAGTTGAATGGACTTGAACATGGTTCTGGGAGTCAGGGCCCTCACCACAGACATCATGAGTAGTTCCTGGGGTGCTGGCTATTCGAGTGAAAGCATTACTTTGACATTCCCCTTCTTCCACTCTCTCCACCAACACCCTCCATGGGGTGTGATATGATGCCAGAAGCCCACCTTTCTGGCTGTGTAGCTTTTCTACACAGAACTGTGTGGTCAGTTCTCTTTGTAGCTTTTGGTCTTTGCATAAGAGAGTAATTCTGAGAAACCGAAAGGTCCTGATGCCTATGGGAATATGACTCCTGACTATAGGTCAAGGCAAGTTCAAAGTCAGATCATTGAAGAAAAAAATAACTGATTTTCCTTCTTTTTCTAAAATAATAAGCTACTTCCCTTTAGGAAAGGATCATAATTTTAATAGTGAATAGTCCAAAAGGACAGATAGAAAGTTAATTTCATCAAGATAAACTGAAAGTATCTATAGGATTTAATCAAGCAAACTCATTATGTTTTCAAATTAATTTTCTGAGAATTCACATAAGTACAGTCATCATTATTTCTGACCATTTCAAACATAAAATCTAGAAGGCTATGTGCCTGGAAAATATGCCCAGGAAAGTGAGTAAATCGTGCTTTTTGGCAATGCGGAGAAAATACTGCCAAAACTTGTCTCTCACTATGCCAACCTCCACTGTTGGTTAAAGGACTGCATTTCTCAGGGGCTGCAGAACTTTCTTCCTACTGAGTTTGGTGTCTGGGGGTCTTCAGATTCCTGGTGCAGCTCCAGCATTGCGAGTTTAAAGGCTGCTTGTAGATGTTTGTTTTCATTATGTTGCAGCTATAGCCTGACAAGTACTCAAAAGGTTTAGACTTTACTTCTCACTACCTCACAAATTTGTAGTTTCAGGCAAGTCATTTACTTCCTTTTTACTCAGTTTCCTCACCTGAAAAATGAGTACTGCCTTTGGAAAAACTAAAACACCATAATGTATGTGGCAGCATTTATCCATCATACAGGATGGAGGAGCAGCATGCTAATGCTCTGTATCAGCATTACCTTCTGGATCATGCCCTGTTTCCTGACATCAAGTGTTTACTCTCATGGCACATATGTGACCACACTAATCAGAATGTTTTTTAATCTTAGCTGACAGAGGTAGCAGAATTTTCAGAATCACCTTAGTTCTCTGATAAAATTTCTGACTCCTTAAGCTTTAGAATGACAGTCCAGAATATTTTTACTTATTAGATAGGGACTCTAAGAACCCCTGAGAATCATCTTCAGAAAAAATTAGGCTATTGGTATTCTATCTTATGGGATTGTGACACAGGTTATTAGGACAGTTGTAGATAATTGATAATAACACTAACAATTACAATAACAACAGCAGGAGTAGCAATGATGACAATGAGGGCTGGCATTCACTGAGCAATTATCAAGTACCATGTCTCTTGCAAAGTAATTGGTACTTAGCCATCAAGATTATGGATTTATCATGCTATCATAAAGCTAAAAAGAAGCTTCTGATTATTGAATCATTATTTAAATTTAAATACTTGGGCAATACACCTCACTAGCAAGCTCAATATTCCTCCCACTAGTGCCTCATTTCTTGGGTGGTGAATGTCACACTTCTTCAGAAACTCTGTCTAGTGACATTGGTTCCTGATGGCTCAGCAGATAACTTTGTTCCCTTTGGCATCATACAAGCATGTATGGTTGCCAATTTTAAAGCCATGCCTAAATTTTCTGTAAAGAGAACTACACTAGGAAGGCCTTGAGTTAAGGTGTCAGGGGGAGCATTTTTAACTCCTGGAGACACCTCTGCCATGTTGTCTCACAGCTGGTACTCTTAGCTCGCTAGCTGACCCCTCTTTTTGGCCTACTCCACTGCTCCTCCTGGTGTACTGTCCTGTTGTTTTCAGGTTTGGAACATTGTCAAGTTCAATGAGGACATTCCATAGACTTTGCTCTTTTAGTGCCATATGCTCCTGTGGTATGTGTGTTAAAAAGTGCAACCACTTGCTGCCAGCCCTCCTCCAGCTTCCCCTCATGAGCCCCAGCTCCCTACCCACATGGTGCCATTTTACTTGATATACTTGTGAATTTTTTGTAGAGCAGTGTAGGTGAAATGGAAACTAATTTTATATGTTTTATCATAGTAAGAAAACTTACTTTTTTTCCACCAGTGGACGTACAGTGACTGGGAGGACTAACTACTGTTTCATTTTGGTTAAATACAATCAATATCCAAAACAGCTCAACCAGACTACCGAGGCTAAGAGTTTGTCTTATAATGTTGTGTTCATAAGATCCAGTACGGTATGGTATGTAAAAGATTGTCAGTAAACATTTGTTGAAGTCATTGTTATTTATTAGTTTTAATTATGCCTGTTTTGTTCTCCCTTTCCACCATTGTAGGTTTATAAGTATGTGTCTTTCAGAAACACAGGAGAGGAGCCTTGCCCTCCTGCCCCATCCAGATCCTCCCACTGAGCTCCTGCCTCTGCAATCACAAATTTTGTACCTGAGTCTAACTTTCTTCAGCTAAATTGGGGGAAAAACATAAATCTCCAGGGTAAACTTGAAGGACAGTTGTTGTGAGAATCAAATAAGGTACACAAGGGTTAAAATACTGAGTTTCCTACAATAGATTACACACTGCTGGGGAGAGGTAAGAGTACGGGAGCTGGGATCATAATTCTGGGTTTGAATTCCTGCTCTGCTCTTTATAACTATATTCCTTTGAGAAATTTACAGACTAAGGAATTTTACAGAATTTATACAGTAGGGAGACTGATATCTACCATATAGAGTTGCTCTGAGTACTAAATGGAATAAAGCATGTGGAATATACAGCAGAATGCCTGACACAAGGAGTGTTTTGAAATAAATAGTTATTATTAGTGTTGTTGTCATTACTATGAAACTTCTCAAAACAAGCAGGTAATGCCATGACATTGGGGTTCTGGCAGATCCAGGGTCACCACGGTAGGAGAGTGCAGGCACCTCTAGGTCCCTGGTAGATGTTCCCAGCTCACTGGGATGGTGACAATGGTAGCTCTCACATAGGCGATGTGGGCTGAGCGTGTTTCTCTGGGAGCAGGGGCTTTTGCTACAATTGATATAATTTGTAGACATTTTTGTTGTGGGTGTTTCTCTCTCATGTTCTGAGATCTGATGACAGAATTTGAATTCTTTATAAGTTCTTAATTTCATACATCATTTGTTATAAATACTTTTGAAAAGGTATGAGCAGGTTACCACTCAACATTTTATGATTACTTAAGATGTATATTGTATTATAATATTATATATTATTCTATTCTTGTTCTTCTAGTATATAAGACTCTGGGCTTCATTTTACTCTTATCTTCTATTCAAAATAAATTGGGTAAATACAACCTTGGACCTTAACCAGAACCTACATTCTCCTTTGCTTCTGGTGGTAACTGATGTCTTCTAACCACATGAGAAAGGAAAGATGAGCTGGGAATATGAAATAGTTAGACATATTTTCAAGATTATGTGCATGCTAGTAATTATTTCAGTGAACTTTATGAAGTTATGAAGAAACTTTATGAAGTTTCCCATTTTATAGTTTGGAAACTTCAACTCAGAATTTTTAATGACCTATCCAAAGTCTATCAGTTGGAAGGAAAAATGACTAGAACCCAGGCCTACCTAATAGTGTAAGGCAGTTCAGGCTAACTTTATAAAGAAAGCAGAGAATATCAGGGAAAAAATGTGAGAGTAGAACTCAAAGATATTGCCTGCTAAAATCTTTGCTAGTGGTAGGGATTTGAGAGGAAAATGTTGAAAGAGTAAGAAGTGAGCTCATAAGATGTATTTTTCTAACATAACTATATTTTTAAGAAGATATTTGGATAGAATTTCAGTCTTGCTCACTAGAAATATTTGGCTGTCTCAGTAAATGTACTTACTTAGTTGTCTATGCCTTTATAAAACCTATGCTCTGAGCATCGGCCTTGCACATTTAAACAGTTTCTAAAGCTTAAAGGTCATTAAAATATTTTAGTAAAAACTGTAAGGCAAAGCATAGTTTTGAATAAACTCCTCACTGTCCAGATTAAATCACTGTTTAGTGAAGAACATCAATATGAAAAGCAAAAGATGTTGACTCTAGTACCAGTCCTTATAATGCTTTCATCCAAGTACAAACAGAAAGAGAAGAGAGAAAGGAAAGATCAAGGGCATGGGGGGTGTTGAGAGAGAAGTATGATCCTGTGAGTGAGATCATACTTTTCAGTCAGGCCATCGACCACCTTTATCTCATGTATTGCCAGTTAGGTTTTACTAACATTACATGACAAGAACTGAAACTCAGAAAAGTCTTATACTGAGTTCAGACTCAGGACTATCTGACTTCACATTAGACCATGCTGTTTCCAAGGGGAGCCAAGGCTGCTCTATCATTTCATGGTAAAAGAAGTTTCTTGTGTGGAAATTTATGTCTTGAATAATACCAACACAGTGATCAATGAATACCATTGATATTGACTTTTATAACCAAAGCAGAAGTTGTCTTCCATAAGATAGACCCTTTATAAATGACCTTAAATAAAAGTCGTGACCATAACATTAATGAAGCCTGGCTCCTTGAAGGTTCATGGGGCATGGCTGAATTAATTGTGATAAAGTCTACAAATCTGAAGTGCATGGAAAGTAATTAATATATGGATTTGCTTAACATATACTAGCATTTGGCCTCTGAAAACCTGCTGATATAGACTGGAACCTTTTATGCCATATAGATCCCTGAGGAAATGTTCTAAGTAAAAGAATTCTCTTAATTTGGTTTTTTTGAAAATTGGATTGTTCTAAATTTAATGTTGTAATGAAAAGAATAACTTGGGCTTATAGGCAATCTTTCTTACCTATCTTGAAAATTATTCTCTCTTCAGTTGGAAGATGAAACAAATTATGTGCTTGAAAACTCATTCAAGAAGGAAGTAAAGAGAAACACTTCTTGCACACCTACTGCAGTGGATTACGTTTAGTGCTATGACATGCGTAAGGGAAGAACTCAGCCTGCTTCGTTTACATAATGCATTGAAAATGAAAAACCAGTGCACAGTAGCAAACAAAAATCAACAAACTTATGTATGTTAGCCAGTGAAATTAAAAATACCTGTATTATATATAAGTCTGTTGAGAAATCTATACTGTGTAAACTCATCTATGTATCTACACTGTTTTCTTTACCTGTTAATTTTTCATTTAAATAAATTTTTCACAAAACACTATAATAAAAGCTAAAGTCAGAGATTTTTGCCCATTTTTATACTACCCCTGAAGTCTAGAACAGTTCTTTTACTAACATTAGACACACAATAAACATGTAAAGAATAACTGAATAAAAAACAAATTTTGTAATCCAAAGGTTTTCACAAACACATTAACCTCATGGATGTGACATGAAGATGGAAGGAAATGATCTTGTTTCTTGTCTTTTAGATACACTAAGATGAAGACAGCGACCAACATTTACATATTTAACCTGGCTTTGGCAGATGCCTTAGTCACTACCACCATGCCTTTCCAGAGCACAGTCTATCTGATGAATTCCTGGCCTTTCGGGGATGTGCTATGCAAGATAGTCATTTCCATTGACTACTACAACATGTTTACCAGCATATTCACCTTGACGATGATGAGTGTGGACCGATACATCGCTGTGTGCCACCCTATCAAGGCACTGGACTTTCGCACACCCTTGAAGGCAAAGATCATCAATATCTGTATCTGGCTGCTGTCTTCATCTGTTGGCATATCTGCTATTGTCCTGGGAGGAACCAAAGTCAGGGAAGGTAAGGGCAGGCATTTTCATTTCACTTTTTAAAATACAACTTCCAAGGGAACAAACTTAATTTTGGAGTGGTTAGGAGATACATCTGTGGGAAAAGCCAAAAGACAATGGAAATATAATGCCTAAATTCATGGAAGATGAGAAATAAAACAATTTTGTGTTCCTTTCCACATTTAAACAGAAGATGAGATAATGACATTACCTGCACAGAACCCAACCTCTCTCCTGTTTCAGAAATGCTAGCAGCATGTGGATTTTTAAAGTACAATTCCATTGTATTCTGGCAATTCTGAGATACACCTCCTCACTCCACTTGTTTTCTCCCCAAAAAGCACCCTGAATCATTAGAGACATATTGCTATTTACCCTCTTCTCCTTAAGGATTAATCTCCACAACACGATCATAACAGCTACACTTGACTGTAGGCCATTGAAAATCAGGTTCACAGATGGGCGATAGTACAGATAACTAGACCATTTTGGACATAATAGTTCTTTTTTACCCCATGCCAACAGGCTACTTGATGCTTTCCCTGTATTTCTAGGACAGTGGTTCTCATCCTGGGCTGCACATTGGAACTACCTAGGTATTTTTACAAATACTGCTGCCTGGTCCCACCCTGTAGGGTCTGGTTTAACCGACCTGAGTCACAGTCTGGGCATCAAGATTGTTAAACTGTCCCCAGGTTAACCCTGACCTACAGCCAAGGTGAGAACTACTGTTCTAAGAGTTTTGCTTTATCAGTAAAAGATAAAAGAGCAAAAATATATTTGGTCTTAATAGAAACTCCTGGGGAAAATGGAGTAGAACCGTCATTTTGGATGTTATTAATGTTATTCACTGCCTTAGCAATTGTCTAGATCCTCCATTGTATTAGGAAAGTTCACGAGACCTTTGAGTACAGATAACTGACTGTGTGCAGCAGGGACTTTCCAGGTCATAGTGAAAGGACAGATGCTAAAAGTATAGCTTATCTTGCATGGTACACATTTTTTTAATGGAGCACAGTTTTTTTTCTTCTGAAACTATAAAATAAATTTTCAGCATAACCACTGCAGGTGTTAAGCTGAAATACTTGGTAAATTTTAAAAAATGCAAAACTTTATCAGAGAACAGTTTTTTTTAATATGATTAATTGCATACAGGATTTTGTTTCTTCAGACATAGAACAAATGGAAATAAAATTGCAAGAAACTCTGAGCCTTAGATATTCATGCGTATATAACTTGGATTTAAGATGAGTTACTGCCTATATGGTATGAAGTTGAGAGAACAAGTTAAAAAATAAAAAACATGGATGATTTTTCCCAGAGCAAATAAAGAACTGATTTTCATATTTCACATTATACTTGTAGACTTAACCCCTACACTCCTGTAATCATTATCAGAAAATGACATCCTAGAAGGAACAGTTATCAATTGAGATTTTTGAAAGAGGAAATAAAGATAGATGTGGGTTTTCCTGGTGGGAGTTGCTGTAGATTTATGTGTGCATATGCAATGGAAGAAAAAGTCCACGAGTGTAGGCAGAAGATTAATTTGTGCAACAAATAGAGTGGGAAATGGGTGAAAATTAAAGTAGTCTTGTCAGAGGGCTTTATTATTTCTTCCTGTCTTTATTTTCTGAAACAGACTTTGTTCACATAATGAGAGACTGTCTCTCAGACTTCCAATGGGCTCATTTTGGAGTGTTGCATCACATCGCACATCAAGAGTCTTGAATGACCAAGAGGAGTATTTAGATAATTTTTATATGCCAAGTCAGAGCTGAATGGTTTAGTATTTCACAGTGTTGTTTGTAGAGAGTGCTCACTGAAGTGAATCTGGCATTGAGATTGTATTAGAACACATCCACCTGGACAAAAAATCTTGGTTACTGCTTCTGAGTTAACAGTATTTCTTTCTGGTTAAGGGCACAGATTCTGGGAGCAAACTACCTGGGACTGAATCCTGATTTCACTATTTATGGGCAGTGTCACTTTGGAGAAATTACTTAGACCTCTATGCCTCAATTTCCTCATCTGAAAAATAGGACTAATCATAGGGCCTATCTCCTAGGGCAGGGGTGTCAAACTCATTTTCACCAGGGGCAACATTAGCCTCATGGTTGCCTTCAAAGGACTGAATGTTATTTTGGGACTGTATAAATGTAACTACCCTTAACAGTTAAGCGAGAGCTGGGTGCTGCCACCCAGTAGAAACAAGGTGCTGGCCAGAAAAACAAAGTGGAGGGCCAGATTTGGCCCGCAGGCCCTGTGTTTGCCACTTGTGTCCTAGGATGTTTTCCCGATCTTATGAGTCAGTAGGTGGAAAGCTGATAAAGCAGTGCCCAGGGTCCAGTGAGCACTTGAAAAATGTTAGCTGCTAGTATCAGATCAGATGATGATCTGATATCATAAATTAATAGATCCTGCCTAATTGCTTATGTTTATCAACATCTGTAGGGTTTTTGTTCAATACTGAAGAGTTCTTGTGTAAAGGAAAATTTTCATTTTATATACTTAATATACTAAATATAACATTTAAATTATATTGATATATTATATGTGTGTACTATTTATTTTCGAAATCCATAGCCTGCCTATTATTTTTATTATTGTTATCATTATTACTAGTACTAGAAACAGAATTATTCTTTAAAAATACACACCAGGAAGGCTTTAGTTTAGATATTAGAGCTAACTATATTTATGACAGCCATGAAGCACTGAAACGTACAAAGAAAGCTGTAATCTTCTAATATTACTACAAAAGGAAAAGAAATACTGTTTTAAAAATACTTTATTGTGTTATTATTGACATGTGAAAAGCTGTGTATATTTACTGTGTACAACTCAGTAAGCTTGGGGGTAACCACATACCTGTAAAACCATCACCCCTATCAAGACCATAGACATATCTGTCACCTTCCAAAAATTCCTTCTGCCCTCGTTATTATTGCTTTTGTGTGAGTGTTAAGATCATTTACCATAACATCTACCCTCTTAGCACATTTTATTTATTTATTTATATTTCTTGTTTTTATTGTTGTTCAAGTATAGTTGTTTCCATTCCTCCCTCACCCCACATTTTAAATCTGCAGTACAGTACTGTTAGCTATGGAGTCTATGCTGCAGAATATGTCTCCAGAACTTATTTATTACTTGAATAAATGAAACTTTGTATCCTTGACCATCACCTCCCATATTCCCTTTAACCCTTCCCCCCACCCAGCTCCTGGAAACCACTGTTCTACTCTCTTCCTCTCCAAGTTTGACTATCTTATATTCCACACATAAGTGAGATGATACAGTGTTTATCTTTCTGTATCTGGCTTATTCCACTTGCCATAATACACACCAGGTCCATCCACATTGCTGCAAATGGCAGGATTTTCTTCTTTTTTAAGGATGAATAATGTCTGATTATTACATACATCATATTTTTCATTCATTCATCCATTAATGGATATTTAGGTTGTTTCCATTTCTTAGCTGTTGTGAATAATGCAGCAATGAACATAAAAATAAAGGTATCTTTTGAAATTCTGATTTCAGTTCCTTTGGAAAAATACCCAGAAGTGGGATTGCTACATCATATGGTAGCTCTGTTTTTACTTTCTTGAGAAACTCCATACTGTTTTCTTAAAATGGCTGTACCAATTTACAACCCCATTAATAGTGCAAAAGTGTTTTCATTTCTCTACATCCTTGCCAACACTTCTTATTTTTTTCAATAAAAGCCAGTTTAACAGGTACAAGGTGTTATATCATTGTGGTTTGATTTGCATTTCCCCCGTGATTAGTGATGAGCATATCCTCATAAACCTTTGGAAATTTATACGTCATCTTGGGAGAAATGTCTGTTCAGGTTCTTAGCCCATTTCTACATAAGGTTATTTTATTTTCTGCTATTGAGTTGTATTAGTTCCTTGTATATCTTAAATATAAACCTCTTTTTAAATATATATATGGTTTGCAAATACTTTCTTCTATTCTGTAGGTTGCCTTGTCATTTTGTTGATTGTGTCCATCCTTCGCAGAAGCTTTTTTGGTTTGTATTACTTTGATGTAATCTCAATTTTTGTTGTTGTTGCTTGTGCTTTTGGTGTCATATCCTCAAAAATCATCACTGGAACCAATATCAAATAGCTTTTCCTGCATGTTTTCTGTCGGGAGATTCATGGTTTCAGGTTTTAAATTTAGATTTTTAATCTATTTTTAGTTGAATTATGGGTCTGTTATAAGATAAAGGTCCAATTTCATTCTTTTGTATGTAGCTATCCAGTAGTCTTAGCACCATTTATTGAAGAGACTGTCTTTTCCCTACTTCGTATTCTTGGCAAACTTATTGAAGATTACTTAACCATATACTTGTGAATTATCCAATTTTCTGCCTCATACTGATTTTTCTTTTCATATGGTTTTCATATGGTCAAAAGAGATACACTGGTATGATTTAAATCTTCTTAAATTTATTAAGACTTGCTTTGTGGTCTAATGTATGACCTATTCTGGATCCATGTGTGCTTGAGAAGTATGTATATTCTGCTGCTCTTGAATGGAATTTTTAATATATGTGTTATGTTTATTTTATTTATAGTGTTGTTCAAATGTGCTTTTTTCTTATTGATCATTCTATTTAGATCATCTATTCATTTTTGGAAGTGGGGTACTGAAGACCCCTACTATCAATATTGTTGCCTATAGCTCCCTTCAGTTCTGTTAATATTTTCTTTATATGTTTAGGTACTCTGATTTGGAGTGCGTACATATTTATAATTGTTATATCCTCTTGAGGAATTAAAACATTTGTAATTATATAATTAGTTTCTTTGCCTCTTGCAACAGTTTTTAACTTAAAATCTATTTTGTCTAATGTAATTATAGCTACTCCTGCTTTCTTATGCTTACCATTTTGCACAGAATATCTTTGTCTATCTATTTATTTTTAGACTATGCATGTCCTTAAAGCTAAAGATGCACTCTCTTTTCTGAAACAAACATTTCATAAAAATGGTATATTGGACTTGAGTTTTCTTGATGATTGCTTCAGTACTTTCCTTTCTCTTTGTAGTATAAATTAAGCTTCATTGACATTTCTGGAGTATATTTCCATGCTATAATTAGTTTCCAATTTCTTGTGAAAGAAGCTGTAGCCATAGTTGATTATTTCTCCCATTTATCAAATATTTTAGAGCTTCTTCTACATGCAAGACAATGTGTTCAAGAGGAAGCTGATCCTTAATCAAAAAAATGTATCCAAGTTAAACATCAGCCCTTATGGTGCTTTGCTTATCTTAGCAGATATTCCTTCATAGTAAGCACTCTATGACTACACTAGTACAGTTCATATTTTTAAGGATTTCCATGTGGTACTCATTTGTTCATTTATTTCAAAATTTATTCTCCATAAGCACCAAATGTCTCTGCCACCCTATGTAGTAGGGATTAAATATTGAATATGGCAGTCTGGGTACCTGTCTTAGAGTAGTTTACATTCTGGAGGGAGAGAAAAACATTAAGGTAACAAGTTATTACAGAAGAGCTTCTGTCTAGCTTCTGTCCTGACATAATGAAAAAAGTAGGATGAGTATAATATAAAGATAATATAATTTGCAGCGTAAGAGACTATTCACATGGATTGATTTCTATATAAATGTCTCTGAAGTGATATTTAAGCTGAGGTCAGAAGCAAAAAAGAAAATATGTTGGAATATAGAAAAGTTAAGCCAAAAAAAAACAAAAAAAATTATCTACATTTAAGGAAGCCAGATTCAATAGACAAGTAAAATCCAGAGTAAAATATATTTTTTTAATTTTAATGGCTTTTTATTAGCAATGTATAAGAAAAATCATTCTGAATACTTTATATATAGCCTACACCCAAGCCATATATATACAAAGTTGGTTTCCCAAATGTTATTGCAAAACAAAAACTATAATATTTTGAGATATTTCTTTTTAAAACAGTATTTTTATTTTTAATTACAGTTTACTTTCAGTATCATTTTATATTGGTTTCAGGTATATAGTGTAGTAGCTAGACAATCACATCAGCGTGAAATATTTTTTAACATCAGATTTTTGCAATGTCAGAGAAAATATTTTTATTATAGAAATTACATTCATTATTGCTCATGATTACTTTATCTGTAAGGAAGGATCAGGACAAAGGGATTTTTACCTGTTCTGTGTTCAAAGACTGCTCAGAGGCAGGAAGAAAAAATGTGGGCTGGTTGATGCTTGGGGAAAAGGGGAGTTGTGGAAGGGTGGGCAGATCCCCAGTGAAAATATTATCAAAGGTGCTTATCCTGGGTCTCTGCTCTTTTGGTCTCTGTTGTTCTAATATTAATATCACTCCAAAGAGAGAAGCAGAGCAAATAAAGCAGTTTTCTAAGTAATCATATAAAAATATTTGTTTTACTTGTTACGTCATCAATGTTGGTAAAAATGAAAAATGTGTCTGATTTTTAATTTCCTTGATAATAATGATTCTTTTTCTTCTTCTCCTCCCCATTCCTTCTTCTAATGTTTCTTTTCCTCTTCCACATTCTTCTCCTCCTCCAAAAGTTGTTCATACTTCAGCCATGCCCTTAATCACAAGGGGCACCATTTGTTCCACTAAGTCACAATACCTGGATCATATTTAGAAAAATTTTATGTAAATTTTTATTGACCTTCATAATGATTTCTTGTAAACCAGTTAATGTTTTTAGAACAAATTGGCTTTTGTTAATTTAAATGGCTAGATTTGCAATGTTTAGTCATTAATACTAATAAATGCTAGCTTTTATTGCCAGAACCTTGGGTCTGAGAGAATTGTTAATAAATAGAAATGTAAATAAGCGCTTATGCTATAAATTAACAATTTAGCTGTTCTGAAAATCATCAGTGTGAAACCAGTATCCACAACTAGATAATTCATATTGATAGCTAATTTAATTTATTCTATAGTTTAGTATATGTTACCAATAAATGGTGACATTCTAAGTTCTCTGTTCCAAGCAAAAAGATAGGATGGTTAATATATATGGCTTTCATTCCAGTTAGGTAGTCTGCTGCAAGTAATATCATCACACCATAATTGGACCTGTGCAATCAAAAGTATTTAAACACTTTGCATCCATGGTAATAATAACTTTTTGTATTTTGTTTTGTTTTTGTTCACCTCCTGCAGACATGGATGTCATCGAGTGCTCCTTGCAGTTCCCAGATGATGATTATTCCTGGTGGGACCTCTTCATGAAAATCTGTGTCTTTGTATTTGCCTTTGTGATCCCCGTCATCATCATCATCATCTGCTACACGCTGATGATACTGCGCTTAAAGAGCGTCCGACTCCTTTCTGGCTCCCGAGAGAAAGATCGCAACCTCCGTCGAATCACCAGGCTTGTCCTGGTGGTGGTGGCAGTCTTTATCATCTGTTGGACTCCCATTCATATTTTCATCCTTGTGGAGGCTCTGGGGAGCACCTCCCACAGCACCGCAGCCCTCTCCAGCTATTACTTCTGCATTGCCCTAGGTTACACCAACAGCAGCCTAAACCCCATTCTCTATGCTTTTCTTGATGAAAATTTCAAGAGGTGTTTCAGGGACTTCTGCTTTCCAATTAAGATGAGGATGGAGCGGCAGAGCACTAGTAGAGTCAGAAATACGATTCAGGATCCTGCTTACCTGAGGGATGTTGATGGGATAAATAAACCAGTATGACTAGTCGTGGAGATGTCTTCTTATAGTTCTCCAGGAAGAGAAGAATTCAATGATTTAGGTTTAACTCAGATTACTACTGCAGTCTGATATGGAAAGGTAGAATTTCTAAGAAACTTTCAGAAATCTCATGGGCTGAAGTTGTAAATGAGGCTACATTATCCGCCCAGGTCAGTGGAAGCATCAAGGCTGGAGGATTGAGTACAAAGGTTCAAGTAAGCAAATACCACTCCTCTCTAGCACAGGGAAGCAAGGCTGGCTCCCAGTTCCTTCGATGAACAAGAAACAAGCCTTTTTCTTCTAGTTGCCTATACTTAGTTCAGGACTTAGCTGCTGTGGCCTTCCAATGCAATGTCATTTCAAAACCTGTTTGAAAAACAAACAAACAAACATTGGTTTCAGAGCTTGAGCATACAATTCAGATGTTTAACATTGACAATAACAACCTCAGTAAGAATGCCAACATTACCAGGACCCATTCCACTTGCTTTGTGCTATGTGGACATGCACTTCATGTGGCTGTGTGGTGAGGATTCTACCTTAAGAATGACTTGGACCAACACCTGAAGTGTCTGATGTTCATATACAGTAGAAACATATCTTGATATTTAAACATGTAAAAGATGGTTTTCAACACAGTTTAATTTCTTGAAAAACTATATTTTTAGCATGCTATTCAGATAAATAATCTCATGATAAAGCATGTGCTGATGTTAAGGAACATAAAGTGGTTTAAATACTACCAAAAGTATATATATTTCATCTGTAAATAATTGTATATATGTAAAGAAGAATGGGTTTGCCTTCCAGCCCAGCAGTTTTTTGAAGGCATGTTAATAATATCCCTGAGTTATCTAGAGTTGATGCTGAGGTATTTTGTTGCAACATAAGGTTCTCTCTAGAAATCAATCAACAGCACCAACTTTTTCCAACTACCTGAGCACCAATTAGTCCTTTAATAGTGTCCATAACTTCTGTGTTAATGAATCACAAAATACTTAACTCGCAACCAGGCAGTAGCCTGGTTGCAGAATCCAGTTTATACGCAACATCTCTTTATTACTACATAGATATTACCATATTCTTTGCTTTCATGAAGGGAGAGCATTTTGCTCATTAAATCTCAAAATATTTTTTGGCTTTCAGTAGAAAAAAGGAATGTGCCTAATTGAGCTGAATGAGGACATCATGTCACTTGTGGTGCTCCTGCCTACCTTACACTATACTTGAGAGGAAAGGCTGTGAGCATCACATTTAGGGTCATTTTGCTGAAACTTCCAGATGATATATAAATTCCCCCTTTCTTTCTCTGAAACCATGTTTCAGAGGTAATGGCTTTTTCTGTAATTTGCCCGGGCAGGAAAAAGGGATAACTTAAAAACAAGACCCACCTTTTCTTTAGCCTATATGTTGTGTTATTAGGACAGCACCCTCTGAAATTTAGTTGGAAAGTCAAAGGTGTAGACATATAAATGTAGACCTATATAACTATAAGTTCTGTTCACTGTGTGTTGTCTCTTGTGTACATGCTCTCTCCTTTTGGATTGAAGGTGGCTTCAGAATTTTAGTATGATGGTGTTTCTCAATTAGTTTGTCAATTTCCGATTTTCACGGAACCTGATACAGATGCCTAATGGCAGAAAGGCGGGGTGTTTCAAGATTGAAACAAAGAGCTCTTTTGAGAATTTCTTAAATTTTATTCATTTTTCTTAGATGACCTTGTAGTCTTATAAATGAACATAGATAGAAATGACTTAAATGCTGGTTGACATTCACCCATGGTTAAAATCTTGGCTATCATAGAGGAAGGATATCTACATAGCAAGTAGTTCCAGGAATAAACCCTACTGAAGTTGGAAATATAGAAGCATTTTTACAACAGTAAAACCTAGGAGATTTTCTTTTTTCTTTTCTTAAGATTTTATTTATTTATTTTTTTTAGAGAGAAGGGAAGGAGAAAGAGGGAGAGAAACATCAATGTGTAGTTGCCTCTCATGTGCCCGCTACTAGGGACATGGCCCACAACCCAGGCATGTGCCCTCACTAGGGATCGAACGAGCAACCCTTTGATTCACAGGCTGGTGCTCAATCCACTGAGCCGCACAAGCTAGGGACCAGGAAATTTTCTTGAAGGATTCTTACACAGTGCAAAACTTTAACAGAGATGAAATAATGGAACAAACTTAGAGTAATGTGTTCTCTTTAAATTAGTACCCACTTGCCTTCATAGCATCAATTGCTGTTTTTGGAGCCTGTGCTTTAGCCTGCTTATCCTCCACATCTTCATATCTAAGTTTGCAGCCCAGGGAGAAGGAAGTAGCTCTAAGTGTCCATGAGGGGTGTTATAAGCTTCTCCATTATTGTTAACACCAATTTTCCCAAATTCAAAGAGGAGGGAGAATAGCTGTGTCATTTTAGGGCACTGTATTAAAGAAAAAGTGAATCATGTATGAGTATGTTAGGAAAAATGCCACTTACACAAATATGTTTCTTTGTTAAAAGTGGGTATATGCACAAGCTGTGTGTTCATACATGTGTGTGAGAGTGGGTGTGTGCAGCAATGTGTGATGGTATGTGTATGCATGGATGTGTGAGAGTATGTGTGCATGTCTCTCTGTGTGTATACTGTTGTGAAGCTGTTGTCATATTGCAGTTCCTTAATCATTCCATACAATACATTTGTCCAAGCCCAAATGTGTCTCAGTTATGTCCCATCACTCGATGCTCCTGTTTTCTCATCACAGAAAGAAGAGCACTGCTCACTTATCTCTTTGAGAGTGGAACTGCATGTATCCTAGAAATTGTCTCTCTACATGAACTCTTCCAACCCAGGTAACAACTTTGGGAAAAATCTATAGAGCTTTTTATCTTTAGCAAAGATAAAATTCAGAGAAATGAAACAGACATGTAAGAGGCAAGTGCAAAACCATAATTCTAACTGGGAGGAGAGTATTAATGTCTTAGATTACTGTTAGGAACCTAGGAGCATCCACTATGAGAAGAGTTTAAATAAAAATTCCAGACCCTATACTAAAAATGGAAGCATAATTTGGAAAAATAGTTTGACAAAAAAAGCAAGAAACATTCACACAAGTCTTTAGGAAATGGCTCCATTCTATTATGTGTTACTGAGAAATAAGAGTTCAAATTTGTATAACCATTATCAGACAATTAATAGGTGTTTCATCTATTGTATGGGCATAGTAAGAAGAGTTAATGAAATAAAAGAAATACATTAGCTGGCTTTAAATTAGAGCTATTTAAGGAGAAAACTGACAAATTTGTATGTCCATTCTATGAGATTTATTTTCTAAGCAACAGCTGTTTGGAAGATTTAGCATAAATATGAAGACATCATCCCTAAGGCAACTTTATTTTCTGAAATGAAAGTATATTCTTATGTACTTTACTATAATGTTTATTATTTATATCTTGTATTTTTAGATGATAATTATGCATTGTATATATGATTGTGTGCCTTGTGATAAAATAAAAATTGTATTGCTAAAAATCAAAGCAGAGGATTAATGTGGTAAATAATTTATTCTTTAATGCCTGAAATGATGCTGTACTTAAGCAAGAATGATGTTAATTGTTTCTTAAAACTGGAAAGATTTCTTTAACTTTCCATTAATAACAATGCTGTGGATGATTAATGGAAAGAGCAAAATATGTAGAGATCTAAACTATGATGTTAAATGTCCAAACCTGTAAGTTTCTTAGGAAAATTTACCTGTTTTCACAGCAATGCTGCCAAGATCCCAGAAGCAACATTTCATAACTACCCTCTGTGAAAAACTACGTTCACTATGAAAATATGCAAAAATCAAAATCAAACTCTCATACCAATAACGACATAAACTCAACCTAGAAACACATGCAGCCTTCTGCCCTACTTCCAATACAATATAAACACATCACTGCCATGTTTTATCTGTTTCTAAACCTCATGGTATTAGTGTACACAAAGAGCAATGTAAAAAGCAGTATCCACGGCATCATTGTGGAGTGAAAATACTCCATTATTTCTCTCCTTAAATTTACAAGTCAGGCAGTTATAACTCAACAAAAGATCACCTGTTCACCATACAAACACACCCAAAAGATCCACATATCATACATCTGAAGGTGGGCATACTGGAACAAGTACAAGATGATCCCCCAATACTCCTTCCATCTGTCTGAAAACCATCCCTTTGTTCTCTGTATCTATGAGTCTGTTTCTGTTTTTTGCTTATTTTCTTTATATGCCACATATAAGTGAAATAATGTGGCATTTTTTTCTCTTTCTGGGTTGTTTCAGTTTGCACAACACTATGTTCATTCATGGTGATTCAAATGGTAAGATTTCATTGTTTATGGCTGAGTAATATTTCATTATATATATGTAACATATCTTTTTATTCAGTTTTCTATAGATGGATACATAGGTTGCTTTCATATATTGACTATTGTAAATAATGTTGCAATGGCTATAGTAATCAAAACAGCATGGTACTAACATAAAAACACATAGATCAGTGGAACAGAATAGACATGAAAGAAGTAAACCCACACCTAAATGTCCTATTAATCTGTGACAAAGGAAGGGAGAATAACAATAGGATAAAACCACTATCCTCAATAAAAGATGTTATGAAAACTGAACAGGTACATGCAAAAAATGAAACTAGACCACTCTTGTACACAATATATAGAATAAAATAAAAATAGATTAAAGACTTAAATGCGAGGCCTGAAACAATAAAATTGCTAGAAGAAAACATAGGCAGTAAAACTCTGTTACATTGATGTTAGTAATATTTTTTGGATATATCTTTTCAGGCAAGGGAAACAAAAGAAAAAATAAACAGATGGGACCACATCAGACTAAAAGTATTTGCACAGCAAAGAAAACCATCAAAAAAATAGAAAGCATACTTCCTGATAGGATAAAGCTATTAACCAATTATACATCCAATAAGTGGTTAATATCCAAAATTTATAAAGAAGTCATACAACTTAATACCAAAAAAACTAGCAATCCAGTTAAAAATGAGCAGAGAATCTGAATAGACATTTCTCCAAAGAGGATGTACAGTTGGCCAGTAGACATGTGAAAAAAATGCTTAACATAACTAATTATCAGAGAAATGCAAATTAAAACCATAGTGAGGTTCACCTCATATCTGTCTGAATGGCTATCATTAATAAATCAATAAACAACAAATGTTGGTGAGAATGTGGAGAAAAGCTAACCCTCATTCACTGTTGGTGGGTTTGAAGATTGGTGTTTTCCCAATGTGATGCAGACACTGGCCCGCAGTATCCACGTCATTATGGATGAAATGAGACATTCACAGGAACTACTGAGTCCTGTAGAGGAAAAGGGACAGCATGGCTTTTCTCTCAAAGGGAGCAAAAGCCCCGACCTCCGCCTTGATGGGCCTTTATTGGGTTTCTCTGCCCATTACATGCCGGTCCTCATTTACTATGCACAGGTTCGCTTTAGGTGGTTACCTTTTACAGAAAACAAAGGAGCCAATGCCACTAATCAAATCACAGAAGAGGGATACTTGCAAATGAAAAGGCAAAAGTGGTCGAACCAGTTACGCTCATCCTAGGAAGGTTTAGCAAGGATTTCAGGAAGTTACTTTGTAGTAAATGTCCTCAATTCAGGGTGAGGGGCTTTTAGCAAAAAGCAAGACTCATACTGGCCTAGGTACATTGCAGGCCTGATTCCCCAAGGGGGAATTCATCCATGGGTGTGGGTCCTGTGCATCTCCGAGTGGGAACCGGGCCCATGCCACGTAGAACAGTCTCCTACGCAATGGAAAACAGTATGGAGGTGCCTCAAATAATTAAAAATAGAGCTACCTTATGACCCAGCAAGTCCACTTCTGGATATTCATCTGAATAAATCCAAAACACTAATTCAAAAAGATATATGCATCCTTATGTTCTTTGCAATATTCTTTAATTAAAATTTAAATACAACTTAACTATGGGATTTTTAGAATATTCCAAATTTCATATTTCTTTCCAACACAGCACCTCAATTTTCAACTTTATTGAAAGATAATTTACATAACACTATACAACTTTAAGATGTACAAAATGTTTATTTTGTACCCTTACATACTATGATATTATTACCATTATAGTGTTAGCTTCCACCTCCATCAGATCATATAATTACCATTACTTTTTTGTGGTAAGAACATTTAATATTGACATTTAATCCTGTCTTCTGGTAGGATCATAAAACATTGGTAATGGAAGTGATTTGAAAAATAGTTCCTCGCCTTTATTTCAAAGCTAAGTGAGTATTACCATGCAGTTCACCAATTGTGCTCCTAGACATTTCACCCAACTGATCTGAAAACTTATGTCCACAAAAACCCTGCACATGAATAGTTATAGAAGATTTATTCATAATTGACAAAAACTGAAAGCATGCAAGAGATCCTTCATAAGTGAATGGATAAACACACCATATACACATACAATGGGATACTGTTCAGTGGTAAGAAGAGCTATCAAGCCACAGAAAGATATAGATGAACCTTAAATGCATATATGTAAGTTAAAGAAGCCATTCTTAAAACACTACATACTGTGTGATTGTAATTAAAAGGCATTCTGAAAAAGCCAAAATTATAGAGTCAACAAAAAGATCAGTGATTGCCAGATGTTCAGGAGATGAAAAGAAGGTTGAACAGGTTAAGCACAGGGGATTTTTTTAGGGCAGTGAAACAATTTCCTTGGTACTGTAATGGTGGATACATGACATTATGCATTTTTCAAAACCCTTAGAACTTGAAAGTACAAAGAGTAAACCTCAATGTATGCAAATTTAAAAATAATTTAGCATATTGGGGGAAATCCCAGAAAGGAATGCATACCATAACAAGACAGTTTACCTACATTTCAAAAATATAAAACAAGTTACTAAAGGGGTGGAGGGAAAGGAGCTGACCTAAATAACTTTGGAGATGAGTTCAATCTGTAAGGCTAAAGACACAAGGAACACATGAACAATATACTCTGGTTGACAAAGTTGTTTCCCATGTGACTAAGGATTAACTATGCTTATATTTCTATACATATATTGGAATTGAGCAATTAAGTGGATGGCAGATGGCCTTCCCAGTTGGAGTGGGAATTAACAAACAAGAGGAAGAAGTTAGAATAATCCATGTAGTAATGGGTTAGAGTTGGAGATCTCAGTATAAGTTCATGTTTATCTTAATATAGATGCAGATGGCTACATGTAAACAAATTTATAGGTGACTGTGTATTCATAATTATATAAAAATGTATTTCCTTTATCTGTCAGCTGAGAAAGCCTAAAATAAATGGCACCATAGTAGTAATAGCATACCTAGTGCCTAGATCACAATTTCTAATTTTATATCCAATAACCAGGAAAGATTCTAATTCAAGGACAGAGATAAGTAATATAACAGATGAGCCTGAAGTATCTTGAAGTGCCAGAAAGTAAGGATATTCTCAAAATAAGTAAATAAACCCATAATTCTGAGAAGATGTCAAAGAGACCAAGGAGCCAACTAAAAGATTTCCCAATGGCCAAAGCTGAAATGCATTGAGCAACAAAAATTTTTAAAGTAATGTCGGATTATAGACCAATTTATAAAGTAAGTATTCATGAGTCCATACTCATAGATAAATGAGTATAAATAAATAAATGAAGGAGAAGAGACAAACTCCAAAACTTTATGTAGATATTCTTCCCTTTACCTCTAAGAGGCATGTTACAACTCCCCACTCTTCAAGTGCAGGCTACACATCATGACCACCTTCCAAATAGGACAGCATTGAAAGGGAAAAAGAGTAAGTTTACAGCAAGGAAACCTGACACACACTGCCTCAGTCAGGTGACCAAGGTCAACATTAGTGATATGTCATGTTGATAGTATGTCCATTTGTTGATGTAATGACAATGGCATTTTACCTTGGTCTTCCTTCCCCAAAAACATAACTCAAGTATACACCATAATAAAAATACCAGATAAATCCCCCAAAATAGTACTCCTTAAAACTGTCAGGATCATCAAAAATAATGAAAGTTTGAGCAATTGCAACAGCCAGGAGGTACCAAAGGAGACATCACAACTAAATGTAAAGGGGTACGGGAACAAAAAAAAAAGGACATTGGTAAAAAACTAAGATAATCTGAATAAGGTATGGACTGTAGTGAATACTGATGTCTCAGTATTGGTTTGCCAATTGCAAACAAATGTACCATACTAATGTAAGATAATAAGGAAGCTGGATGCAAAGCATATGGAAAATATCTATATTACCATGTCAACTTCAATAAAATCTAAATCTGTTCTAAAAAGTAAAGTCTATCAAAATAATAATAATCCTTCCACTATTCTTTTATATTTAGTTGTGTTTTCCCACATTTTTTTTAATCTTTGCTTTTTAGTTTGGGAAGTTTCTATTACCATATGTTAAAGTTCACTGATTCTTCCCTTAACTGTATCCAGTACTGATGAGCCTATCAAAGGCATTCTTTATTTTTTATTACAGTGCTTCTATTTCTATCTTCATTTCTATTATAATGTTTTTGATTTCTATCATTTTCTTTTGATTTTTTAAAATTCTTATCTCTCTACTTACACTACCCATTTGTTCTTACATGTTGTCCACTTTTCTGTACACTTTTTTATATGCAAATAATATGTTAAAGCCCTTAACATATTATTCACAGCTATTTCAAATTCTTGGTCTGATAATTCCAAAATATCTGCCACATTGGAGGCTTGGTTTGCCTCTTCAGTCTGTGTTTTTTTGCTTTTTAGCATGACTTCGCTATTGTGGAAAACTGGACATGATGTACCTAGTAAGAAAAACTAAGGTCAATATGTTTATCGTTGCTGTAGCCCTAGGTGTCAGAGACTAACATTTCCTCCAGTGCCCTTGCTTTTGTTTCCTCTGATGCCTTTAGATTTTCTTAGAGCCTCCTAAAAGAGAGTCTGAGACATGCAGTTCTCTATGGCTGTACTCCTCTGCTGTTACAAGGGAGTCTTTTTGCTGTGGTATAAGGTTTGGGGAAGGGAGGTGCATTCTATATTTCTATGATTAGGTGTCAGCCCATGCCCCTAGGATGTGACCTTCACAAGTGCTCCCCAGCTGTATTCTTTCCCTTAGGTGAGATAAGAAGACTAGAAAAGGTGCAAGTGGAAACAACTGAACTTGAACAACAATTAAAAAATAGGAAAAAAAAGACTAGAAGAGGCTGCAGTTGGGTGTTTCCCTTCCTCTGGTGGTTAGATTCTGGTAACACCCAACCAAGCTCTTTAGGCTCTGATAAAACAGTTTGTTTCAAGGGCAGGTCTTCATTAATGGGTTCCCTCTTCCTGCTTCAAGCAGGCAGGGATTTTTCTGATTCATCTTGTGAAGTTGGTGGGTTCCTGGAGGTAAAACTTACAAAAGGGACCGCCCTAAGACTGGGCCTGCAGGAGTTTTTGTTTTTCCTGGAGCTAGTCCACACTTAGCTACTAAGAATTGGTCCATTATCCTTTCATCCTCCCTACCAGGTGCAGCTTCTGCTCCCAGTAAATTCTGATTCTCTCTGCCTCTCTCCCTCCAGTTTTCAGGTCAATAGCTTGCCTTGTGACCTGAGTTCTCTGATGAATCCAAAATAAAAGTCATACATTTTTAGTTTTTCTTAGTGTTTTTTGTTGTTGTAAAGATGGGAGTAATAACTTTCAAGCTCTTTATGTGTCAGACCAGGAACTGGAAGTCTCCAGAAATAAGTGGAGTAATGCTACATTGCTTGTTTGGTGAACAAGGGACCTACCCTTGCTTGGAAATGAAGAATGACTCAGTTCTCTTGAAGGCAGTTTGGCCAGAGACCATGTAAAATTTGGATGTAAGCTCAATGTAATAGTAGGTTAGTACTCACCCACCTTTTGACAACTCACTCTGTTACTATATGCTTTGAGCAAATAGCCCAACACAGAGGACAAAGAAACTAAGCAGCCTAAATAGGCAACTTCATGTAGAAACATTATAAATATATTTCACACTTTCTTGTAAGTGTAACCAACTTTATCTCTGGAAATAAACATATTTTGAGAAATGAGGAACTGTAAAATTAAGGAATCCAGGATATTCATGACAGATCAAATTTTCAGTTATGATACTTGTGTTTTCTGAACAATGGAGATGTCCTGTCAGCCTTACAAGGGTAGTGGTTCAGATGCCAATGAAATCAGAATTGTCGATGTTATAGGAGAAAAATGTGTTGCCAACTCTACTGAATGTGCCACTTAAAACTGGCACTAAACTTTGGCTAAAAGTCAAGGGTGTTCTCTCTATATAATGCAAGGAGGTGAAATAAAAGGTTTTCTTATAGTGCACAAATGATATTTTGTGACTGTCATCAGAAATCTATGATGTTGCTTGTGCCAAGAGACATACAAGGTTATTGACCAAAGAGATAACTAATTTATATCATGATTTTACTTTGGTGGGTAAAAGATATGGGCAATGTATGAACATTAGTCTCAGTTTTGTCCCAGTCTTTTTTATTTGCTGTAGCCTTTGGAAAACAGAAGCCAAATAAAATATCTACTAAGCCAGAATATCCTTTATATTGAACTTTCTCTTCATAAGATGGTTTCCAAATTGGTATCTCATATGTAAGGAATAAAAAATACAGCATTTACTGAGTTTTATTTTGTATACTATATACCTTTTGGACTGATAAGTAATGCTAAGTGTAGAATTTTCCTTCATGTATTAAATCTAAATGCCAAAGTCATGATTGTAATCACCATGGCAAGAACTGCTGGTTAGTACTAAACCCCTTCTGAGACATTTAAGGCTGTCATAGAAAATAAAATAGCCATAGATTAAAAGTGTTTGCATAACAGCTATTGTCTAAGCACTTTTTATGTATTAATTTAACTCTGTAAATAACCAAATGATGTAGGCAGTACCATTGTTCTGATTTTACAGGTAATGAAATCAAGGCTTGAGAAGGTTAAACCACTTTTGAAAGCTTGTACATGTAATAGTGCCATGTTATGTGCATGCTCTTAAGCCAGGTGCTAACCATTTTTGCAAAGAAAGGCCTATATCCTCACCTTTAATCCATGAGGGTTATCTCAAAGTCTCACAGGCACCATTCTAGAAAACACTGCTGGTCACTGAGAGAAGAGGCCCTGAGTCTCTAGTCATACTCTCTGGTTACACTTTACCATAGAAATACAATAAAATGCAATCATGGACAGTGGCCAATGGCCTGCTGTTGACTAAGAGATGCCTATAGCTATGGCCTCAAAGGAAATATTTGTTTCTTATACGCTTGTTGAGGATGGATTGAGAGCAAGAAGAAAAACCCATCATATATTTCACACTGATTTGGTTTCAACTATTTAGTAATAAATCTTTGGAAACATTTATATCTCTACCAGATCTTTTCTGTATTAGATATTGATTGCATAAAAAGTACCACAAGCTGAGTAGCTTAAAACAACAGAAATTTTATCTCATAGTTTTGGAGACTGGAAGTCTGAAACCAAAGTGTCAGCAGAACCATGACATTTCCAAAGACTCCTTCCTTACCTCTTCCTAGCTTCTGGTGGTCACGGGCAATCTTTAGTGTTCCCTGCATTGAAGACACAGCACTCTTTAAGTCCTGCCTCTGTCGTCATATGACCTTCCCCTGTGGGTCTTTCTTGTCTTTCATTTTCTCCTATTATAAGGACATCAGGCATACTGGATTTAGGGCCCACTCTAATCTGGTATCATCTCATTTTAACTGGATTACATCTGCAAAAACCATATTTCTAAATAATGTTATTTTCTGAGGTCCTGGATGGACATAAACTGGGGGGCACTATTTGGAAGCTGGGGAGTTAAATAAATATTTGTCCCTCAGCAATTCTGTGGTAGAGCAGAGGAAAGTCTAGAATCCAATTCTTCTTTGTCACAGTGACCAATAGAGCAGCCCCTGAAGGCCACATATGTTCATGGTGATCTCTGATGACTCAACTGACAAACGCTTGCAAACCAGTTCCAAAATCTGGCATGAATGGAGGAAACTGAGAGCAGTGTCAGCATCATTACAAAATGCTATTGGTTTACTCAGGCTCAGGCTCTAAAAGTTTTTTACAGTAAAAGTCTAAAGAGTAAGGTTGCTTAATGTCTATATGATGCTAGTCATCTTGAGAAAGTTAAAGATTGTATTTTGAAATCGAATATATTTCAGATCATTTTGATGCTCAGATAATTTTAAACATTAGTATTCAGGATAATTGCTATTAGTTCTATTGCCAGCTGTTTGCTGGCATGTACCCTATGACTACATATTTAAAAAGCAAAGGATTTGTATGTATTTATTTTCACACTCAATGAACAAATAAAGCATCACAAACATGAAAACAGAGAGGCCATGGCTGAATTTCATTGGGTTCTATATTTGATTCACAAGCTTATTTGATAATGCTGTGTGCTTTTTATTCTCTTTAAATGTGAATTTAGCATCTTCAGTAATTTTCTAAATCTAACGCAAAGCTGCATGGCATCTGGCAATTAGGAGCCTTATGGTTAGCACAGGTTCCAGAGATGCCACAATAGTAGATCTATATATAAATTTTTCTGCTTCCTTCATCTGCATACTGGAGGATCATATGCTATATTTAGTCAATAAATGTATTTCTTTGAGTACAGTAAACCCATCAAAACTCAGCTAGTCAGAGAAAGACAAATACCATATGATTTCACTCATACGTGGAATCTAATGAACAAACTGAACTAACAAGGAAAATGGGGACAGACTCATAGATGGAGAGCAGGATGACAGCCAGTGGTGGGGGCAGGTTAGCAGGTGAAAGGTTTGAGCAAAAACGAAAAAGCACCCATGGACAAGGATTGCTGAAGGGAGGGGTATATAAGGGGACTAAATGGTAGTGGGAAAAAAATGTAATAAAGATTAAATTAAAAAACCCAAAATACAAAGACAAAAAACCTCTCTTCAACAAAATATCAGAGGTTCTTTTATGACCACTCTCTTTTACGTTTGGGTCCTGCTTCATTCTCAAGAGTTCAGTAAATGAATACACATGATTTACTTCAGGTATTATTCTGGAGCAAATACATTCTATTTTCTGCTATTGCCACTACTGATGAGACATGGTGAGGTGGGGGTCAAGGAAAAGAGTTCAATGCTTCCAATTTTGATATGAATTCTTGGAGGTCACAGGAAGCACCAGTTAAAAAGGTTCTGGTGAGCTTTATACAATGGAAACAAATTTTTCCCTTTTTAAATTTATTTAGACTAACAGTGACAATAACATATCTTCAAAGGTCCATGATGCTGGTATTTATGTCCTCTTCTTCCTTCCTATTTCCTACTTTCTTTCCTAGGCACTATGGACTTGGTAGGTTCCAGTGGCTGAAATATTCTGACTTACATGGGAGAGAATTGGCTAACCAGCATACACTTCATTACTAAGAAGTGTACCCCTGCCCTGGCTGGCGTAGCTCAGTGGATTGAGCGCGGGCTGCGAACCAAAGCATCGCAGGTTCGATTCCCAGTCAGGGCACATGCCTGGGTTGCGGGCCAGGGACCCCAGCAACCGCACATTGATGTTTCTCTCTCTCTCTCCCTCCCTTCCCTCTCTAAAAATAAATAAATAAAATCTTTAAAAAAAAAAAAAAGAAGTGTACCCCTAAGAATACAAATTTGTATTTTGAAAGTCAATCCACTGCCACTAAGTTTTATCACTTGCTAGAAGAAAAAGCAAATCAATAATTATTTACCTTATATCTGTGCTGGCAATGAAGAAAGAGGCACAACAGTGTAATACTTATGAGTTTAGGCCAGAAATCTATGGTCAGACCACCTGGGTTTGAAACCCGGGCTGCCATTGAGCTCCCGGGCTTTATGTGTGCTTATGCTTACATAAAGATACTAATAGTTTATATTATGTAGAATTATTTACAATATAGAGTGGTACTATCTACTATACAAATGTCTATGGTTTAATCAGGAGAAGTATATATATATATTTTTTTTTAACATTCCAAATGTCCTCCACTCACTTTATCATTAAACTGCCAGCTTTTTGCTTGCCATAGATTAAACTAAGACATATGATGATATACATTTTTAAAATTACTTTATTGTTGTTCAATTACAGTTGTCTACATTTTCTCCCCACCCCAACCATACCCACCTCCTTCCTTTGCTACCACCCCCCCCCTTGGTTTTGTCTATGTGTCCATGTGTTCCTGAAAACCCTTCTCCACACTGTCTCTTCTCCCCTCCCCTCTGGCTATTGTTAGATTGTTCTTAATTTCAATGTCTCTGGTTATATTTTGTTTGCTTTTTTTTGTTGTTGATTATGTTCCTGTTAAAGGTGAGATCATATGGTATTTGTCCCTCAACACCTGGATTATTTCACTTAGCATAATGCTCTCCAGTTCCATCCCTGCTGTCGCAAAGGATAGGAGCTCCTTCTTTCTCTCTGCTGTGTAAAATTCCATTGTGTAAATGTACCATAGTTTTTTGATCCACTCATTTGCTGATGGGTACTTAGGTGCTTCCAGCTGTTGGCTATTGCAAATTGTGCTCCTATGAACATTGGGGTGCATAGGTTCTTTTGGATTGGTGTTTCAGGGCTCTTTGGGTATAATCCCAGCAGTGGAAGTATATTTCTAACTCACAGAAATTTTTAAAAGAAAATATTTCTGATAGACAATATTGTTCCTTTAGTGAATTGGAGTCTCTTCATGTTGTAATTCCACTGCCTTTAACACAAGGCACCAAGGTTATGATGTTTCCATTTCGGTTGCATCTTCACGTTAGTTTCTATATATTAGGTAAGTTTGCTATAATTCCCAGTTTTTGTGGGATGGCCTTATGTAGTAGGTGTCCTGTGAGGTCCAGTGGTTAGGTCTCCTTAATCATCTGAGCTAGGTCCTCCAGAAATATCCCTTGTGTAGATTATGTGACCTTCCTGTGGATTTATGTGGTCCTCCAGAAATATCCCTTGTGTGGATTATGTGGACCTTCCTGTCTTGATTTCAATTGGCCAGTTTGTTTGTGGGATTGACCCTCAGGCTGGCTGACTATGAAGCTCAACCCCAACTACAGCGTGGGAGCTGCTGTGAAAGTACTGACCACACAAAGTGGAATCTGCCTCATTAGGGTTTGGTGCCTGCCAAACAGTGAAATCAAGGAAGAAATCAAAAGATACTTTGAGAGAAATGAAAGTTAAAAACATAGCCACCAAATCTACAGGAGAGAGCAAAAGCACTTCTAAAAGGGAAATTCCTAGCAATATAAGTCTAATACAGCAAAAAGAAAAATCTCACATAAACCATCTAAACTTATATGTAAAGGAACTAGAAAATGAGGCTATTTGGGGTCTTCTTTGGTTCCATACAACTTTTGAGATATTTGCTCTAGATCTGTGAAATATGCCATCAGTATTTTAATAGGAATTGCTTTGGGTACTATGGACATTTTAATGATGTTAATTCTTCCAGTCCATGAACACAGCACATGCTTCCATTTATTTGTATCTTCCTCAGTTTCTTTCTTCTGTGTTCTATAGTTTTTTGATTACAGAACTTTTACCTTTTTGGTTAAATTTAGTACTAGGTACTTTACTTTTCTTATTATAGTAAATAAATTTTTTCCTAGTTTCTTTTTTCTGATAGTTCATTGTTGGTGTACAAAATTGCTATCAATTTCTGAATATTGACTTTGTATCCTATTATTTTCCCAAATTCACTTATAGGTCAAGTAGTTTTTGGTGGAGCCTATAGGGTTTTCTATGTACACTATCATGTCATCTGCAAATAATGGCAGTTTTACTTCCTCCTTTCCAATGTAGATGCCTTTTACTTTTTCATGTCTGATCACTATAGATAGAACTTCCAGTACTATATTGAATAAGAATGGTCTCGATGATCTTGAAACAGAAGAATAAAACTGGAAAGATATAAATATCTGATATTTATATCTGATATAAAACTATACTACAAAGCCACGGTAAATAAAGCAGGCTGGTGCTGGCATAAGAACAGACACATATAATCAATGGAACAGAATAGAGAGCCCAGAAGTAAACCCATGTTTCTATGGTCAGTTAATATTTAACAAATAGGGCATGAGCATGTGATGGAGTAAAAATAGTTTTTTCAATAAATGGTGTTGAGAAAACTGGATTGGTACATGCAAAAAAAAAAAATGCAACTAGACCACCAACTCACACCATACATCAGAATGAATTCAAATGGATAAAAGACTTACCTATATCATGACACCATAAAAGTCCTAGAGGAAAACACAGGCAGAAAAGTTTCAGTTATCCCATATAGCAATATTTTTTTCAGATATATCTTCTAGGGCAAAGGAAATAAAAGAAAAAAATAAATGGGACTACATCAAATTAAAAATCTTCCTTGCTAAAGAAACCATCATCAAAACAAAACAGAAACAGATTTATAGATGTAGAGAACAAACTGACATTTTCCAAGTAGGAGGAAAGACGAGATTCTGAATGAAAAAGTTAAACAGGTTAAGAAGTACAAATTGCTAGTTACAAAATAGTCATGATGTATAAAGTACAACATAAGGAATATAGTCAATAATGTAATAACTATGTAGGATTTCAGAGGATCGCTTTACAAAATATGTAATTGTCTAACCACTATGCTGTGTACCTTTAATATAAAATAATAGCAAATATTAACTGTAACTGAAAAATAAAATTAAAAAATAAAATAAAATAGAGTTCCGGCCAAGATGGAGGCATAGGCAGTTGCATTGTGCTTCCTCGCGCAACCAAGACTGAAGACAACAAAGATTGAGAAACAATTAACAACCAGAACAGAGGGAAATTAATTGAACAGAAGTCGGGCTCCAGTACATCCAGACCGGTAAGGACCGGCGGAGTCGGGAGGCCTGCGAGGGTTCCCAGCAGGAAGAGGCGCTGGCTGGCAGGCGTGGGCGCGCAGGGCGCAGACGGCAGCGGCAGTGGACGGACCGGTGGCGGATGCTGGGCGCGGAAGCGCGGAGGTGACTAGCAGACCCAGTGAGGGGCGCAGGGCAGCTGGCTGTCCGCAGCCACACGTTTGCGCACAAACTAAGTGAAAACGGGCAGCACCACCGCATTTCAAAGCTTAAGAGCCCCGTCTGGGAACTGAGGCCGGGAGACTCTCACAGGAGACTTCTCGGGGAAACCCACAGAGTCCGAGAAAGTGCACCAGCCCACCGCCCGGGAGCCAGCACAGCAAGGGCCCAGTTTGCTTGTGGGAGGCAGTGGAGGGGACGGAAGTCCTAGAGAGCGTGGAGCAGGCGCCATTGTTCCCTCTCAGACCCCGCCCCCACATACAACGTCACAACCCAGCGACTGCGGTGCCCCGCCCTGGTGAACACCTAAGGCGCCGCCGACCTTACGAAACAGCTGCATCCAAACCAAAGGAAAATTAAAAAGATGGCTCAAACATATTTGAAAGCCCCAGAACCAATTTTTTTAAGTGACCAAGAAATTGCCGAATTACCAGATGCACAGTTCAAAGCACTGTTGATCAGGAAGCTCACAGAATTGGTTGACTTTGGACATAAATTAGATGAACGGATGCAAGCTACGATAAGAGAAATGAAGGAAAACG